>JASKGM010000008.1:3231295-3259801 GCA_034509205.1 Ceratonia siliqua
CCTGGCAAGAGTCTTCTTGGAATCAGGAACCCTTCTAACATCAACATTCCTCAAAACACCCCTATCTCTAACATTCCTTCCCTGTCCTAATTGGCTGCCAGAACCAGGAGATGACATAATTGATTCACTTTCTACAGTCCCTTCATTGAACCTTCCCTTCCCTCTAGATCTAGCCCATCCACGGTTGGCACGCCGCCTTGAAGAGTCATCTCTTGTATTGTCATCGTGATCACCAAATCTTATCCTTCCATCACGAACATCCCTACTGTGCCATCTATCCTCCCCATCTGTATCTACCTTGCCAATATCATCACCTTCACCCAACCCATCAGGTGGCTCACCATCAACCCAAGAATCTTCTTGGCAAGTTTGTCCAGTAATGCTTCTATCTTGATCCCTTTCAAGAGTTCGATCATCTAAAGGTCTCTCATCAATCATCCTTGTATCATCTAGATGACTTGGTTCTAGGACCTGGCGAAATCTACCACGACCATCATCTCTACCTCTCACTAAAGTATTCGTAGATGCATGTCTACTCTCAGTTAAATGACTAGTATCTTTCTGACTGCTACTTGTCTCACCCAGCACACGAAATCGAAGATAACGCATAAGCTTGGCTGACAAGCCAGATGTCAATACATCTTCCACTACTTGACCTCCACTGAGATCAATCCAAAAAAAAATTTTAAAAAAGGAAATGAGAACTAAACAAACATATATAAGCATGATAGCTATGAGCATACCGAAATCAGAAAAAGAAATACATAAAATAAGCCAAACTTCTAAATTAGAAAATTCTAGATGCATACCCGTTCAAACACACAGCAAGGAGTCCAGTAGAATAGGTTTTCAGCATTTCAGAATCTGAGGCTTCTTTTTTCCCTGGATTATGCTTCAGATTCTGTTCTTCCACAGAAGATCTAATATTCTCATCCATCACCCAATCTTTAATGTTCTCCAGGACAGATTCTTCAAAAACATGAGGATACTGTCCATTTAAACGTTATCAGATTGATAGGACAGCATATGATAGTGAAAAAGATTAATGAAAGTAAGTTGGGATAACTAAAAAAGCAATCTCACAATCCAAGTTAGTGAACAGCTTAGGAGTAGCCTGGCAGCAGCAGCCTGAATGGAAGTTGTGTATCTTGTTTCTGACAGATATTTAGATGATATCAACTCAAAAAACTCATCATTTTCCTGTGGATAATGGAAGAAATAAGGGTGGGTACAGCTCAATAGCAGCTAGAATTACCATATCAGAATTTTACCTCACTAAAGTAACATTAAAATTAGCTTAAAGAAAGGCTAAAAAAAAAAAGACCATGGACTTCAAAATACCCGGATTAAGCTCCCAAGGCGCCCAACATTATGAGAGGCACGGGCATTACTGGAGGAGGAATGACCATTCTCTTCCATGTATCTACATTGCAAAAATACATAACGTTGGTTGTAACCGAAAAGACATTAATGGGTAGGAAATAGGAGAGCAGGCAGAAAAAACGAGCGGCAGGTACAGTAATATAACAAGAGAGCATGCAGAATGAGATAAACAACAAATGGGCATTCATACACACAATTGAATGTAGAGATACACATATCAACCCCTAAGCAGTGACTGGAAGTAGTATTCAAACAAAACGAGGAAACTGAAGTCTAGAGATAAAATTCTCATCCCACCTCCCCAGATAAGAAAATGTCAAAATACCCCCCAAAAAAAATCATTAGCGCATTATGAAAATGCCAACTAAAGCCAATATAAAATTGCAATCAAATGGGAAAAAAGTACTTAATCTGTGATAAAAAAGCAACACCCTAGTATCAAGCGATTTGTGAAGAAACCCAAGAGAGAAAACAAAAAAAAGAAAAAAAATCAGGCTACTGAAACACCTCGAAATTTACTCGAATTTCATTATTGTGGGTGATAGGGCGAAATTAAAAATGAAATGAAAGAGATAGCAGGTAGAGCTAGATAAATAAGCATACCGAAACTCTTGGGTTTCAAGAATGGAGGCAAGGGCATGGAGGACGGTAGGTTTAGGGTTATCAGGCGCTGATGTGATCTTCTCCATTAACTTGTGAGCCTTTGCAATCAACTCGTCTTCTTCCTTCTTGGGCTCGTCTTCTTCCTCGCCATCCCCTTCTTGTGATTGAGGTTGAGACTGAGGTTCTGGCACTGGAAGTGGCGGTGGCGCTTGGTTTTGATTCTCTTGGTCGTCCATGGCGACCTCCGTATACTATGAGCGAAAGGAAGAGATATACGGATAGGAGAGAAATTAAAGAAAAAATTCGGGGCAAATTGTATGGTAATTGTTTGCGTATGTGGGTTGTGCTTCCTATATACACATAGATGCACCTATGGATTTTTTTTCCGTTCTGAGTTACAGTTGCAGAGCTGAGAAAGAGAAAAAATACCATCAAACATAAACGAAGAAGAAATCAGGGTGAAGTGATGCGTTTGGTTTTATAGAGGACGAAAAAAGAGAAACTCAGAAAAGGGCAGGACAATGGATCGGAAGGTTCCGGAGATACCCGACCCGTTTCAGTAACCCTAGCAGAGAAGCCTTCTGTATTCCCGCTCACACTAGCCAACCCTTGAGGACTTTTATCGGCCCCAATAAAAACAACCGTAAGGAGTTTCAGCCCGCCTCAACTAGCCCAGCAAGTTAAAACAATTTACAATCCCTTAATTCCTGTTTCCCTTTCCTCCGCGTAAAGAAAACGTGCCCAAACGCTACATATTTACAAAATATTTTTAAGTACCTGAGGTTTATAGAAAATAAAAGATATCAAGCAAAAGGTTTATATTAGTTAATTTTAATATTTTAAAAAATGTCCTTATTTTTTATTTATTAAAATACATGCTTTTAGTTATAAAATGTTTCAAAAATGAGCTGAAATAAATAAAAAGTCAAAGCATAGTGATAAAATGCTTATATGAATACCATAACTTCGTTTGTTCCGTGTGAAATTATGAATGGGTTGCAGAACCAGTCTGTTCTGGTTACCACTTTCTGATCTCCTTGTCTCATTGAGTTTCAAGTGTACAAGTAAAAGTTTCCCGACAGACAGCATATGCCTTCTATACAATTACGGGTCAAAAGTTGTTCCTGTTCCCAGGTTTCTGAGATACTTGTGAAAATTCGTTGTTGGACGCTAGGATTATGCTAGAGTTTGTTCCTTGCACTAGTTTACTCTGTATCTAAACACAAGTCTCTTCCACCTAAATAAGACCTCGTTAAACATAAATGAATATTCGACTTTGTACACTATCATCTTAATGTGACATACTAAATGTCAAGAAACATCTAACTAATAACATTTAAGATGCTACTATCTTGAATAACAAAAACCATAACAAGTTAGACATTAGAAAAGAAATAAACAAAAGAATTTGGGCTTGGATGAGTAAGATCCACAGATGCACGCCTTTCCTGCACTGAATTTGGAATTTCAAACACTCAGTTTACTTTCCCTAAAGTCTAAAGATGATAAATTAGAAAGCCAAAAGAAAAAAGGTTAGACAAGAGTAAAAAACAAAAATACAAAGAGGACTATTCTAAGAGATCCAACTCTCCCATACAAGCCAGCAGAATCTGTCTGGATCATGATTCTGAATTTGCAATCCCCAACAGAAGGATCTTTGTCAGTGACCACGGAAAGGCCTGGGAACTTGCAGGCACTGTCAATCTGATCGTTTATTTGGAAGTAGCTGTTGAATGCGTAAGAAATATTACCGCGAATATCTAAACTTCCACATGAAGTCCCATACCCAAGACTGGTGCAATCTGCATTTTGACAAGCATAAGCAACGCTTGCTGCCAGTTGATCACCATTAAGATTGGCTGATGGTTTCAAAACACACCACTTTTTGGCCAGATGATGCACACCACTGGCACCTACTATACCATTTGTCCTAGTTGACCCAAAGGTAATCTGGTATTTGGGCTGTCCATCAAAGTAAAACAACCCCCAATGGCGTTCAAAGTTACCTGGCTGAATGCTCTTATTATCTTCATCTATGAGGCTAAACAAGTATGCATCTACAGGACCAGGCCTCATTGGAGTCCCTTTTCCAGCAATGAACCGAGACATAAACCCTTGGTTGAAACGCTGGGCATACTGAAGATTTGCATATTGGTCTCCATCCGTAGGCCATCCAATTTCTCCCACAATTACAGGCAAGTTTGCAAAGCCATTCTTCTGCAGTGCCCATACAAGGGTATCGTGGTTAGCATCAAAGACATTGTCATAGACCTTTCCATTGTCATCTATAGGAGTCTGAAAGCCATTAAAAAAGGCATAGTCAACAGGAAAATTGGCAGCATCTGTGTAGAGGCTGATAAAAGGATAGATGTTCACAGTAAATGGAGATCCATTATCACTCAAGAACTTGACTATCTGCAGCATGAGGTCATGGATATCTGGCCGGAAATCGCCATCAGAAGGCTTGTCTGATGAACTCAGATATACATCAGCATTTAAAGGGACGGTTACTTTAACCTGATTGCTCAAACCAGATTTTGAGAGAGCTGCCTGGATATTTTGAAGAGCTGGAAGAGTTGTGGCTTCAAAGGTGCCGTTGTATGTTGACAAGAAAGGTTCATTCCCCACAGCAACGTACCTTGCAAAAATTAAAATAAACTATAAGAAAGAAAATACAGACAGTAGCAACATAGGCATAGTCAATGAAAATAAAAAAACACCGCAAGAGCACACAGCATCATGCATAAATTAAGATCTTCTGGCAGGAATTTCTAACACATTTCTGAAGTAGAAGACAAAGGCTTCCTTGACTCCTCTCCGTCCAAAAGCAAATATTTCAATTTAACTCCCCGTGAGATCTAACTAATACGACCTCCGAAAAAATTAGCAAGACATTTCAACCTTCTAATTTAACAAATTCATTAATATAGTGAGAGGCTTGAGAAACAACGGTAAGTTGGTATATTCACACATTTACAAAGGAACTGAATGTCATTTCAGGAAAAAAAAAAAAACCGTGTTATATTACCAAACCTCAATACCTCACCCAAATTTCAAATATAGATAAACCTCTTCACGAGAAATTTTTCTAAAAGAGTAGTTTAATTCGAAAATTAATCCTAAACCTTCAAATAGCATGATATGTTTACAGATATATTAAGGCGTGAATGAAGTAGCTAATGGCATGCCGTGCTTTGCATAGACTGACACTAGAATTCCCTTCACCTTCACAGGCAGAGAACAGAAAATAAGCAGGGTAACTTCTAAGTTGGTAAAAAATAAACATTTCATGCAATTAAAATGGGAAGAGAAATCTCATTTAAGAAAAATAAAGCGCATGTGCTTTAGCATGCTTTAGCTTGGAATAGTGGAAATGCTAGCAGGACATGTAGCTCATAGTCATAAAGCACGAATTCCTCTATTAAAAACCTTAATAGGTAATCGGTGATTCTGTCTTTTAGCAAGTATATAGTCACACTAATTTGCCAGCTAGGGTGCAAATTGTTTTCCTTTGTATCGTTTTAGTATCACTTTCAGATATAGATGAATGTGAAATTGAGGAATTGGATTATTAAAAAAAATGTTTGAGGGACCAGGAGGCCTGATCAATAGTGTTGAGACAAGAGAGTAAAAGTTTGGTAGCAAATGGCAGACCACCAAATTTCCAAAATAGAATGAGTAGAACGATGAAAGATCCAGTGGGTCATGGTAAAGCTAGATTAGAACTCATGAAACTATAGCACTTGAATGAGTATTCCACTACAATTACGTCTAGGAAAAGTATACAACTGCCACACATTGGAAGTCTGGTTGCTTTATGTTTTCTGCTAACATTGTACAGGAACACTACTCCTCCAAAGCATTGAATCAGATAACAAGGTCCTTTAAACGTCCAGTAAAGATTTCCAAACTAAAGGACTTGGTGCAACAAATAATTAAGATCAGCTATGTTAGTTGCTTAACAAGGAAAAAAAGAAGGCATATTCACGTATCAAATCAAGTAGTAATACTGTTAAAAGCAGATAACTTGAGCTACAGTATAAACTATGCTGAAGCTCGCATCTTATATCTCAACCTTGTTCTTCTCTTTTTCTAATGTCAGGATAGATTGAAGTAGATAGAGAACCAATTCAACCAAATATGTGGACTTCTATACCAATTGGACATGTATATCTTCCATGGCCATGAGTGAATACTCCATTTGCTAAGGTGCAATAACTTAGTGATAGAGTCTGAAAAATCTAACCCCAACCCCCCCCCCCCCCCACCGAATTGGCCAACATAAAGCCAGTTGAGTCAGTCACAGAGCCGTTAGAATGCTTGTCAAGTCTAACCAATTTGATTTCGATTGTAATGGTTCAGAAAAGAAACGCGAGAATCAGTAATGGTGTTCAAACATCCAAAGAAGACATAAAAAGTATAGTAGTCAATTTGGTGTTTCAGATTTGCAGCTCTTTATACTAGAAATTATATTCAAAGCTAATGGACAACTGGAAATTTCGAATTTCCTTACTGTCTGACCATTACACATGTATATAAAGTCCATATATCATTACTTCACGTTCTTAACTTAATCCCAAATCAAATGAGTTGGCCAAAATGATGTTTTTCATTCTTATTTCTAAAGAAAGTTCATTGGTTTATGCAAAACCAATATATCAACCAACAGCTGAGACAAGCAACGATGTGAATAATTACAGAGAGCTGCAATTTAAACCCTAAGGAATCATTTCACTATATGAAACTCAGAACTACATGGTTGAATCACTTAATACATGCATCCATATCCAAAGCTGTGAGATTGCATAAACCAATGGTTGGATCATTTAGCAGAGAAAAAAGGGTTTACCTGATGTCTACGCGGCCGGAAGAGAGATGCGCCGAAACATTTTTGGAAACCCATTTTTCAGCTGCTTGCACACTGTTAGCCAGTGTATAGAGCATGTCATTTGGAATACCCACCATCACCTGGATCCCAGATTTCTTTAGAGCATCTAAAATACTGGGATCGGCATCAAAAAGCTTAACTTTCTGAATACTATTGTCTTTTAGCATTTTCACCACCGTCGACGAGGGCAAAGGGTGTGTAGACTGCGTGCCCCAATTTACACCAATTCCACTCCCCGAACCCACTAACAGTACAGTGAAGAACAAGGAAGCAAGAAGCCTATTAAATTTTACACCTTCCATGAACTCCATAGATGCTTCACCAATATACCTACAGAGGCTGAAATCGGGACTATGAGACGAACCAAACCTATGCTGTTTAATGAACGTATATCAAATTGCTTAAAGCTACTTTTTCACTACCTGGGTCTCGACAAGTTGGCTTGCTAAACAACCAGAGCTTAAAGAATGTTTCAAGTACACATTGAACAGATTTGATAGTTCAAGGCTACTAAATAAAGAAGAAGTCAGGTGAAGACATCAAAAGATAATAGCTTGAGGAATGAAAGCTGATACAAAGTACAATTACAAAGAGGAAATCACCATGTAAAGGCGGGGAGGAAATTTTTGGAAAGCAACGAATTTTAGTGCTCGAAAGCCCGAAGAAAAGCTAATAAGAAGATACTGCTGTAAAATACTCAAAGCAGAACAGATCTCTAAGGATAGAAGTTCTTATTTGCTATAGTTAAGCTGGACAGTGAACAAAGAGAACAGATCTCTAAGGATAGCAGTTCTTATTTGCTATAGTTAAGCTGGACAGTGAACACACTGAACAGAGAGATAGAGACGCGGGCGGACAGAGAGAGGAAGATAGAGAGAGAATGGGGCATTGAACGATGCAAAAAGAGGTTCTGGCGTGGAATCTTTTTTTGGGTGAAGTAAGCAGGCAAGCATACACAGGCCACAGCAGGGTGGTACTAGACTTTTTCAAAATATATCGAAAATCACAAGGTTACAGGTAAAAAATGAATTATTTTTTCTCATAAAACAGAAGTCACACTGCTGAGAGCAAGTAACTTCTTCGCTGGCGCCATCCCTAGAGAAGTACCTTCCTTCATTCCATAGTCTTGAGATGCCAAATAATACCAACCCAAAACCCCATTATGGTCTTCCCCTTTTGAATCCAATTTTTTCTGAGTTCAGTTTTTCAATTTTGTATATGAAAAGTTTCCTGCAATGTGTTAAAGCAGAGAAAAGAGATAAAAGAAGAGCTTTCGAGCTAGATGGTATCAGAAACTTCACAATTTTCATCATTCGACGTGCTATGCTTAGACAATAATCCTCACCTTTAACGTTTAAGGCAGTTGTCTCCTTCTCAATGCCAACGGTGTTCCAAGCCTTTTCATTATAATCCAAATCAAAAAGATTGTGTGGGATTTCCAGTAAAGTCCTTTGTCATCTTTTATTCTCTCTCCTTTTTATTTGTTGATTAAAGTTTGATTAATTTTTGTTTTTCTCTGTGCCTTGATTTTAATCAACATTACTGTTGGTAAAGGTATATTTTAGAGGAAAAAAATTAGCAGAAATAATATATAATTTAGTTATACAGTGAACTCATACAAATTGCTAAGTGACCTTAGATTTAAATGTAGATCTTATGCCATTTTCTAAATTTAAATTTAAATTTATATCAATGCACAAATCAATATCATTGTATCTTCGGTTAGTTATAAAATGAACAAAAAGTCCACAGACGTGCGCATTTATTATTTTCTTTCCAGTGGTTGAGATCATTCTATTCTTAATCCATCACGATTTTTTATTAATAATCTTTTTTTTTTCATTTAAGTAGAAAAGAACGATATCTTCAAAATAATGATATTTATTTATTTATTTTTATAATATATTAATAAGTAAAAATAAAATATAAATATAATTAATGGTGTGCCCTACGTTTAATCCCAGCACATTAAAACCCACAAAAAAAGAGAATAATGCACCACATCTCCTAGAAATAGTGTCCAGAAGCTATTATGGCAACTGACACAGACAGGACTTCCTGTCATACAGCCACAAATGACCATCATTCAGACTCAGGGCCTACGTCTTTAAACGCGCCTGAATCCCGTTCAGTATTGTCTGGAATTCAATTTTTTTAGGACTAAACATGAGGCGCTACGATAATTATTAATTACAAGGGAGTGGCTGTCCCTTCTTTTCATTTTATTTTTATTTTTATTTTTAATTTTTTAATATTAATTAATTATTTTTTATATAATATTTTTTTTTATTACTTATACTATTTATTTATAATTTTTTATTATTTATTCATAAGTTAACAAATTTAAAATATTTTAAAAATATATATGACAATAAATAAATAATTAATATTAAAAAATTAAAAATTAAGATAAAAAATATGAAAACTAATAAATTGATATTCCAAAAATAAAACTACAACCTTAAAGCCGTAATATAAGTATAACATTCTCGTAATTACAATATTCATGCTCCATCCATCCAGCGATTCAAAAAAAACAGAACCTCGTAGAGTACTGCAGATCCAAGTTCGTCTTTAAACTCATTGAATCCCTTATACTGCAGCCTCTATGTGATTTAATCTGCTTGTAATACTTTTATCACAGTTGTACTTGTGCTTTTTGATTAGATTAGATTTGTGACTATTTTAATATTATTGAATTAAGATTTATTATTGTACGTATTTGTACTCAAATGTAAATAACTTTATTTGAAAATATCAAATTTTAAATCTTAAAAAACATACACTGATAAAAAACAAATTATGAAGCTCAACTAGAATTTGAAGTTGAAATTATAAATTTTTGATATGAGACTGGGTTGAGCCGCAGGAAACCGACCAAGCAGAACCCCGCATTGGTTCAAGTGACGAGCGGGGCGCTACTTTTGTGTTTGTCTATTCACTCCTTTTCTGTTTCGGGGTCGGTCCAGTGCAACGAAAGCCGACTCCATTCGACCTGTAATTTCATCCAAACTTTCCTTTTATTTTTTTTATTAAATATACAGTTTTTTTAAAAATTATCTTCTTTCTCTTAAATAATTTTTAAAAAATATTTATGGTAAGAATTAGTTATAAAATTTATGTACTAGTTATACATTAATCTTTTTATTTTTTAAGTACGGTAATTTTTATCAATTTTATTAGATGAAAAAATAATTAAATATGATTTTATAAAATATAAAGATTAATTCCAACAATAAATTTTGTTAATAACATTTGAAAAATTATATTTTTAAGAAGTAAATTGCATATTTAGTATTTACTCTATTTTTTAAGTGTGTTTTTTTGTTGTCTATTCGTCCCTTTTTTCCGGGGTTGGTCCAGTGCACGAGGAAGCTAGCTCCATTCAATTTCTTATATTTAATATATTATCATTTAAAATAGTAATTAATATTTATGATATATAAAACAATAATATATAAAATTTAATTATAGCAAACACTTTCTTTAATTTCAGCCATAGTCTGTTCAAATTTATTGAAATTATTGATTCATTTATTACTTTGTCTGTATTTAATATTATATATGTTAAAGATATTTAATATATTAACATTTAAGATGCTTAATTTAATAGTATCTAAAATATAGGAGATAAAATAATATCATTAAAAATTATCAAGAATTTGATATCTTTAAATTTGATATTTTATTATTATTATTATTATTGTTTATAAAATACTAATTATATTAAATATAATGATAATGATGTTTTGTTTTGTTTTGTTGGTAAATTTACAAATGGATAAATATTTTAATTTAATAAATTAAAAATCTTACCAGTAATAAGAGATGGAGATGGAAGAGACGGTGGAGGATTCACGTGCATTTTGGCTGAGTAGAAGGTAGCAGTGAAAATGAAGTTGGAGAGAAAACGCAGGTTGGGTGGGGTCAGTTCATTTGTGTTTGCAGAGTGAAGACACGTGACACGGCCCAGCAGTGAAAATCACGCTTTGTCTCTAAAATGTTTAGTAATTTTGAATGATATTTTTTTCGTTAAATTTATGTAATAGATAGTTGTACAATAATTCTGCATCTATAATAAAATATTATGTAACACTAACACTGATAGAGTGCCCGTATACTTAGATATAATGTAGTTATTCTTATTCTTGCCACTTAGTTCAAAAGGATAATTCAACTTACTCAGTCTCAGCACATATTCAAGTGATTTTCTATTGATCCCATAGCGCCTTGGCAGTTACCCCACCAAAGATGTCCTAAATTGTGGCAACGCTGGCCATAATTTCCTTCATACTTAGGACGGATCCATGTAAGAGGGCGTGGCACCAATTGCCCCAACAAGTAAATTTATTTTATAAATAATACATTAATTTTTGTTTCTCTTACCTTTATATAGATTAAATTCTTATGACTCATTTAATCAATTGTATTTCACTGAACCCTTTTGAATATAATTCAAAAGTCATTTATTTTTTTATGTTTTTTTATTCTTAATTTTATGTTAGTTTGTATTTAATTAATTTATTTATTAATTTATTTATATATTTAATTTTTGTTTATGAATTAATAAAGTAAAGAAAGTATAAAATTTTGCTTCAAATTGCAATATTCAAAGCTAATCTTTGAGAAGTAAAGATGAAAGATAATTAGGAATTTTTAAAAAAAAATAAGAAAAATATTAGAAATAAATAATTAAATAATTATTTAATCACATATATAAAAAGATATTTTGTATAGTATTAAACAAATTAATACATTTTTAAAATATAAAAATACGTAAAAAATAATTATAATTTATAAAAATTAAAGTATATTATATTTTTTATCACAAAATTATATATTTTATGTAAGAAATATTAGATAAAATTAAATATTTAATAAGAATGAGAATTACTTTTATAATTTTATTATCTTCACTAATTAAAATTAGTATGCAATGATTATAATTAAGGCTTTTATAAAGCTCTGAAATTGTGCCTCCAATTTCTTCCTACTCAAATTTCTTAGAATTGATCATCAGCTATTTGTATTCTGGATTGCTCGTGGCGCCCTCCGTCATGGCTTGTCCTAAGTTCCAATGCACAACCTTGTTTTGTCTTCTTCGTTTTGGCTCTCTAGGTTTTGATGGCTGGCGCTGCCTCCAGCAATTCTGACAGCCTATGTGCTGGGATTGTTTGGAAATTTTTTAAAAAAAATATAAAGTGTATAAAGCCACGTGCCAAAAAACAAATTAAATTTTAATTATTTAACACGTATTTAATATCATAATTTAACGAAATACTAATTATAAGATAATTATACATATCTCGATCTTATTTAAATGAAATTTTTTAAAAATTAAACATTTAAAAAAGTAAAAAATGATTGATGAAAGAAAAATATAACTAATTATCTTATTTTTTAATTATTACATTTAAATATAAAAATAACTTTAATTTTAAATAATTTTTTTAAAAAGTAAAATACTAGTTTTTTCTTAAAACTCATCCAAAACGGCCCTATCTTCGCCGATTGAATCAAGGTTCAACATCACGAAAATTCTTCACGTCATTCAATAGCTTTTATTATATTGGGAAATTGAAAATGACTTTTTTCGTTGAGAAGTCCCCATATGCTTTGAAAAGAAGTGGAGTTTTACTTGTTCGTGTTGTCAAAACACTAATAAACTAAAAATTTATTTAAATATTAAAATCTATTAAATATTTACTAGTTATTGAATAATATAATATAATAAATAGTTTTCTTTTTCTATAATTGCCACATATATATAAAATTGAAGGTAACCTACTGTGAATTATTTAAAATTCCCACCATTTTAACGTTGTTGTGTATCCAATAGACCAATGTTCTAAATTTAATGTAACTCTACCAATTATATAGGGATTGAATGTAATGTTTAACATATTTAAATTTTAAAAATATTAAAATAATATCATAACTTTGTTTAAAATAAAAAATGGTGATCAATCTTTTGATGGAAAATGTTGTTATCAAAATAACAAATATTAGTTAGTATCAATGATAATATAAAATTAAAACATGAGAGCATATATGTTAAAATTTTATAGTTAGGAACTAAAGAGAGGTTAAGTATTATTTAGGTCTACTTACATCTTTATTTTTTTGTTTGTTAAAGTTATAATTTTGATAATTTATTTAATTTGTTATTAATTTTTTAATAATTATTACTGATATGAACATAAAAAATTTATATATCAACAAATAATTTTTTTTAAACATTTTAGGAAGAGAAGATAAAAAATTTGAGGGTACTGATTGTCATTCAATTTAACGTAAAAGTTGATGAAATAAAATTATTTATTGATGAGTAAATTTTTGGTGTTTACATAATTTTGTTGTTGTCTAATTCAATAATGATCTTTAAAAAATAAATAAAAAATTAATTGAATGACAAAAAATATAACTTTAATGAAATTAAAAAAAATCATATTATTTAAGATAAAATTCTAATTTTAATTTTAACAAACTAAAAGATAAAAAAAATATAATTAAACCTATTATTTCTAATACAATTAATAGGATTTTCTGTTTTAAATTAAGACCACTAATTTTATAATTGAGGGAAAATAAATAAATATTCAATATAAAGTGGCACTAATAACTAAAAACATTACAGATGTAAACAAGAAGCATAAAATGGATATTCGGAATATCAAGTTTTCAAGAGTCTTCTGATCTTACGGCCATTTTCTGTCCATTATTTTTATTTATCTTCATCGTCTATCACCCAAATTTCGACCCTAAATTTTGTCATTTATGTACATTTTAAATAGACAATTGCATTTCCGATCCTCTCGTTAAAATATTTTAATGTATTTAATTTTAATTTAACCATTGCTATCCTTTTACTTTACTCATAAATGAATTTAATATATTTCATTTAATTTAAAATGGTTTTTATTGACTTATTTTATATTAAAATAGTGAATAATAATGAAAAATAACAATTTTTATCAATTTTAAAATACTATTATTTTTAATTACTTTTAATGATTAATAAAGAATAAATATATTCATTAAATATTTTAATCAGAGTAAATTTTATTAATGTTTTTTAAAAAATATTATTTTAAAAATTTATTTTGTGAAATGTATTTTGTCAATATCTCAAATAATTTTAACAAAAAAAAAAAGAATCATTAAATGTTTTAATAATTAAGCGTTTATTTATTTAAATTGCGTGAAAGTTTAAATATAAATAGTTATAAGGAATCACCACGTCCACGAGATACGGAGAGATTCGTGGGTAGACTTTTGGTATCTTTCCGAAACAGCGGTCATCGCGAGTTCGCTACCACCTGCCAGCCAAACAAGGTAGAACGCACCCCAAATTTCTCATTCCTCCCTTCTTATATCTGTGCCTTGACTCCTAGAAACCAGAGAAGGGGGTGGGGATTCAGAAGCAGATATTCTTCAGTTTGATTCAATCGGATTCTGTTTCACCCCACCTCCTCTCCGGCGATCTGCAAATAGCAGGCACGTCATTTTGCTTCTGAAAACAGTTTTTAATCTCTTTAATTGGAATTTCATCATCTAGTTATCTTTTTATTAATTGCTAAAATAATTGTTCTATATTTTCTTTGATTTTCTGGAAAGCTTAAGCTGGCATGGGAAGGATTTATAAGTCCCATATTGATTTTCTTATCTTTTGTTTAGCTCATGCCAAAGACAGTCTTAAAGATATCATCTTTTGTCCTCAATTTCGTTGTCCGCTAAATCTTTCTATTTATTTCTTCTCTTGCAGGGCATTATGGAAGTCACCGTGAAACATATGGCTTTAACTGTCGCATGTTTTGGTCTATTGTCTTTCATATTGGGAGTTGTTGCTGAAAACAAAAAGGTGATGATCCGAACAAGGTTCTATCTGCGGTGTCTTGTATAATAATTTTTTGCGTCTGTGTAAATTAAGATATAGTCCTTGATCTCCTCCCCTATGAAACTGTTGTATATAATTATGTTTTTCCGTGACAAACATGTTTTATGAAAGATGAGATCTATTTGAAAATTGTGATTTTTATTGCTTGGACAAGTTACCCAGAAAACAAGAGCTGTTAACATTTGAACTTTGTCTCATACAAGGAAGGGGGAAAATAAGTATAATACGGATTGGTGTATAGTTTAAACTACGGTATCTGGTGTATTTCTCATAAAATGGTTATCTGATCTTCAACAATATGGGGGGATTTGGTACGTGGAATCAAGCATTCTCACGCCAGAGCATTTTTCTCGGATTATATGATTCCTAGGATAAAACATTCCCGTGTTTGGTTTATTTCAATATTCTTGGAAATGTTTGATAATTTTTTCAAAAATGTCCTGGTTATTTCCATTTTCTCTAACTTATTTCAAAGAAGCACTTCAATGGGTTGCACTATACACTCTCATTGTCTTCTTATTTCCTTGAGTATACACGCATAAATAAGTCACTTTTCTTCTGCTCTACTTAGAATGTTCTGTCTATATATATTTCTTGTGGGTATAATCTGTCTTTATGGATATACCATCTAAATCTATGTTTAATTCTTTTTTTATTTGCTACAGCCTGCATCTGGAACGCCAATAACTGGCAAGGATGGTGTTATCTGCAAGTATCCAGCCGATCCGACAGTTGCATTGGGCTATCTTTCTGTTGCATTTCTTGTTGCATCTACTGTGTCTGGATATCTGTCTCTCTTTTACCCTTACAAAGGAAAGCCTGTTCCATCAGGTGTTTTGTTTAAAAGCACTAGTTTCATTGTATTCTTCAACATTGCAGTGTAAGTAGGCTTTCCTTATCTTTGCTTAACCCATTCTTTTGATTAATTTTTCTAGTATCTCATTATATTATGCAATATCATCTTGTTTTATTCTTCTAATGAAACATTCGATAAACTCCACATTTACTCTAATAAACTCACTTCATTCTTGTGGTCAGTTTTACTTTCGTATCTCTATTTTGCACTGGAATCTGCTGAATAACTTGTTTTGTGTAAATTGGTATATTAACTTAGGTTTACAACTGGATTAGCGGCAACTATGCTGTTATGGCCAACAATAACTGAACAGCTTCACCTGACACGCAATGTTCATCATGATCCCAAATATGATTGCCCTACAGCTAAAACTGGTCTGCTTGGTGGCGGTGCCTTTTTATCCCTCGATTCATCCCTCTTTTGGTTGATTGCTCTTATGTTAGCTGACAATGCCCGGGAGGATTTCTTGGACGAAGATAAGGATGATAAGGGTGAACTCGGTAAAGCTTCCACCGATGATTATGGGATGCAGATGTAGTTGACACTAGTTCCTCAAGCGTCTTCATTGAAGTAATAGCATGCTGCATGGGTACTTTGTAATTATGTTCAGATGTGCTGACTGTTAACGTTTCTGAGGAGAATAAGGTGTAAATAAATTTCATGGTGGTTTTCTATTGATGTTGGTTGCATTATCTGTTTCTATTAGTGTTTCTGCTTTTATCTCGTGAATCAAAACAAAGATATTCTTTCCGGTGGTTTACATCATTATGGGGTGGGTCTTTTCCCTTATTTGGAATCCTTATGGTTGGAGGAAACAGGGATTATTGCAGTATTTACGACAATCACGTGAATCAAGTTCAAGTAGAGCCATTCGAATTCTTGTTGACACTACGGATTAAGATGGAGTTATGTTAGTACTAACACAATTGGTTCTCTTAGCACCATCATAATTGACTATCGATTATTTTGAATGAACAAGATAAAAAACTTGTTACTTAACAATTAAACATATTGTAAATTTTTGTATTGTAAGCGTAGAATCAAATTAAATATAAAAAAAAATGCCACAACATTTACAGGCATTGCCATACCCATAAGTATGGTTATTAAATTATTAATTAATCATTTGATAAGAGGCAAATAATCACTTCAGAGCTATTGTCGTTAGCTTTCCAGGCACATGAACTATTTTTACTCTCATTTAGTAATTAAATGAATAAAAAAAACGTCTTTGCCTGGAATGGACTAAAAATGGATGGGAGTGAAACTAAAATGATTTTCAAGTATTTGAATTTTGTGGTGAAAAAAATGAAAAACTTCTAAATTTTAATTTTAAGAGATATTTGGAAAATTTGTTAATTTTTTTTTAAAAAAAAGATAAATGTAGCTTGATATTTTTCTATAAAATATTTTCTCAGTTTATTTGAATATTGGTTTCAGATTCGTTATAAAATAAACGTTGCTTGGTAAATTATTTTCAAACTTAAAATCAGGTAACAATAAGATAGTTTTTTTTTGCGGTCACAATATGAGAACCTTAGCCTGGGCTTAATTTGTTTTTCTTTTTGGGTCTTGGGTCGCGCCTAACTAAAAAACCCTAACCTGTTCCGTTTGCATTTGACCGAAGAAAAAGACTCCTTTACCCAAAACCCTAGCCTGAACCCTGGCGGCTGGCGCTCCGGATATTCTACTTATGGAGCAAACCCCTACCAAGATTTCTGGCTGTATCCGTTTTCACCGTTTCTTACTTCTCAGTGAGAGACGATGCCTCAAAGCGCTTGAGCTTTGGCATGTCAGCTCCCTAATCCGGTTGCTTGATCTTGCTATCTCGTGTTCGAGTAAGTGTTTAAGCACTATTGAAGGTTGGTGAAAATGCCCCTCCAAGAAAGGGCAGGGTGTGTAGAGACGGAATTCAACAATGACATGCCACATGTGCTGACTTTCAATCTCTTCTGGGGGATTTCGATTTCGTTGTTGCTCCTCTGGTTCGTGTCCATTGTTTCCTCTTTTTTTCTTTTGTTGACATTTTTAGTCGAAAATACGCAGCTTCCGTTTTTATGCTTGGAATTAAGAAGAAAAATACCAGTATTTTGCTGTGTCCATGACTCCATGTGCAGTGGTGTCGGTGCTATATATGTTATACAGCGCTGGATGCAGTTACTTTGATTTTTAAAGGTGGCCAATTAGCCACTCACACGGCAGCCGTAGGGTTGCCTTTTTGTGTGTGAATGGTCAGTAAGCTCACCTACAATAGATCTGTTTGATGGACCGTTACAGTGAGGCTGCTGGAATATGAGCCTATAAGGTTTCATTGGTTGGGTTCGTTGAACTAAATATCCTAAGTTCCTAGCACATGTTAGCGTTTCCCAATACTCCTGCTTTAATCAATTGCAATATTGAAATAAGCATTCTAGTATTTCCTGTCACTTCAAAGTAATAGGAAATATTTGAATGATGAGATTTATTACTATTTCTATTAATGTTATGAGACTAATATGATCACCGCCATCGGCCTTCTCTTTAGATATCATGCAGCATGCTAAATTGTTTTGAGGACTAGAAGTCTGTGATATTGACAATTGGTTGAAAAGGGAAATTTAAGTTTTCATCCGACAATGGAATTGAGAACTCATGACTGGGTATAACTGCAGTTCATAGTTTATACTATTTGTAGACCACTATACCAGTTTGTTATATAAACTCACATGGAAATTTTAAGGTTGGTTAAAACTACCGTACTTTGTTTAAAGAAGAAAAGTTTTTACTTTGTCTTATATTTTTTGAAGAAGAATGGGATTCAGCATTGCATTAGACGTGTCTTCTTCCCTGATATGGTGGCCAATTAGCCAGTCATATAGCAGTCAGCTACTGCCATTTATATGTGACTGGTCAGTTAGGTTACCTAAAGCAACGTTTTTTAATGGCTTTGCTAGTGAGGCTGTTATTTGGTTTCACACTAAAAGCTTGTTAAACTACATTATTGACACATTACATGTGCTTAATTAGGCTCACTGGTGAAGCCCAGTGCCTGCCAATGGGGTTAAATTAGGATATTAGCTAAAAAATAGAGAGTCAGTTTTGTCTTGTACAATTACTTGGCTTTATACTCTGTTTTTGCAACTGGTGAAATTTGCTATGATTCTGTTTTCTATGAGCAACATACAGATTATTGTAAAATAGCTGTGATTTGCTGAGAAATGGTATATAGCTTCTTACTACCTGTTTATCGTATATGATTTTATGGTGCATTTCAGATGGATCCTGCATATCGGCCTAGCTTAGTGCAAAAGGATATTTGGAATCTGGTGTTCTGGCATATTCTGGGTCAGACTTAGTCTTGAGCCTTTCTCAATGGAGTAGCCATGTAGTGGGATTGAGTTGCCTATTATTCTAATAATACACATATAAACATGGGATAGGTTTCATGGAAGTTTTAAGTTGTGGAAGTCAAAAAAATGACAAGGAGAAAGGGGAAGCTTGATGGAGACACAGATGGGGAGCCAGGATCCAATTCTAAAGATTAGAATTCTGTCGTAGAGGCTGAGCATGATGGGGATCATAGGAAGTATAGTAAAACTGAGTCTAAAATCAAAATAATGTACCGACACAAGGAAGACCGGGAAAGAGATTATTACTAAAATTCAGCTAGGCTTGGAGGGCATGATTGTGAGACTGTTGAGCAGGGAGGCAGAAATTATGGGAGGGACGATGAATCATCGTTCTAATGATCGAATTGATTGGAATGGTGAGGATTATGAAGCAAGAAGGCACGGAATTAGGGTGTAGATGGTTATAGACACGGAAGGCGTGAACATAATGAAAAGTGGCACCAATGTAGAAAACATGATAGACAGGAGGAAGACCCAGGAAAGGTTTTGAGAGGGATCTTCACCACTGCAGCGAAATGTAACGTTATGTATTCAAGATTTCTGGATAAGTAAAAACAAATGTTAGTATCACTAATGCGATCTTGTCACTGAGTTAACTGCAATGGTACAAGTAGGTACTGAAAAGGATGTCAATCAATCATCCTATGAATTCTACTCTTCGGTGTTTACGGAGCTACAATCCCCCACGCTCTCTTGCCACAGAAGAAAGAACAAAATGAATAGATCTCTGGCGTTGGCTGTAGAACAGATCTAAATAAAAGATTAATATTTTATTGTTTCATCCATCATCATTAATTTTTAATTTAAATAAACGGAGATGGGAAGTGGTGTAAAAGTGTGGATTAAGTGGTGTTGAAATAGTATTTTTGTAAACAAAATTAATCAACTGTCATAGTGAAAGAAAAAATCTCACCTGCCTGTGATTAGGATCCTCATTTATGGATAATTTGCAATTGCTTTTGAACCCATTCATCATAATCTTGTAGCAACTGCTGGATTAGCAATGGCATGAGCTTGTCCACCAAAGCTTGCATCATTCTGTACAAGATCACACTTTTATAATATGGTGACTATGTATGAATAAGTTGCAAATTGAAACTCTGGCACACTCATAGCTGCTATAAGGGGACAAAAGTGCAGCACGTAGAATTATTTACACATTTGTTTCCGAAGTATAATACTCAAATTTGACATAACTTGTCACACAGTTGTACAGTAAGTTGCAAGATACTCTAAGAAGTCATTATATTGAAGCAGCGGAGGATAGGTTAAGCAGACATAATCTTCAGAATCATACGCAGAAGTTATGAATATATTTTCATAAAAGAAGAAAGTTTTATTAAAAAGGGAGGAAAGTGATTGATGCTATAATAAGACACCCTCCTAGCACAGCCAAAAGAAAGAAACAAGAAACAAGAAAGAAAATATTACCTCAACAGAGCTGCTTTGTTCCTCAGCAGATCTGACAAACTAAACCTCCAAAAGAATCCATATGCTTTAACCCACAGAAAGTTCAAATGAAGAAAACAGACTGACTATCCCACAGAAGATATAGTTAAAACTAAAAGTACTGCCACTAGTAGAGTGAAAACTTGAAGTAAGCAATAGTACCCCCATCACATACCCACACTTGCATATGTTTGCTCGTGTGTATGTATGTATGTTTCTCATTATGTGCAGTCTGAATCAATGAGAATGTGTGTGTGTTTTCTTTTACTCAAAGGCTTGAAGCACTTATAGTCCTCTTCTTCCTTTTGGCCTCTTTCTCTATGATCTCTCAATAGTTACTATTCATGCAAGTCCTTTCTTAACTGCTGAGTGACTCCTTGCTCCAGAAGCCAATACTCTATATCAACCAAAAATCCCTATTTCTTTCACCCTATAAATCCAGAAGTTCTGTTGCCTTTTAAACCTCAACTTCAAATCCCTAGTTTAATCTCCAAATTCTTAACAGATTCTCCTTAGAAGCTATAATTTTGAAACCTAGAACCCATTACAAGGCATCTGACTCCAATTACCTTATGTGAAATTAAGAAGCCCAACTTTTCAGATCTGGAAGAGCACTGCTTGGGTAAGATTTTAGTTGATAATAGATTTCTATTGTTCCTTAGATTATACGGGTAAGAGTAAGCAGAAGCCGGAGGTAAGCCACCAATCAGAGATAAAGGATGGCTGCAGCTTTCTTAAGTTAATAAGATTTATATTCCAAATAGATAGCTGGACAGAATTCTATGCACTCACAATGGCAATAAAGCTAATAATAAGTAGAATGGCACTGGTCCTCAAGCCAGAGTTGTAACCTTGTTGAAAGTTTAACATTTCTGCTAATACATAAATGCAATTATGGAAGTCTTTGCACTCATAAGGAGCTGCTTTCAAGATATAAAAATATATCACAGTATTACAAAGAGAGACAGCTGTTTTGATACCAAACATGTACCTAAGAAGTGATAATATTACATTTAAAATTTATATGCAACATGTTACGCAGAAATATATCAGCAGAGCAATATGACCATACAAATTCTGGATTTTATAACCTAAAAACAACACATATTAATGACTCACAGATTTCCAGGACGCTCAACAGCTGATATAGGCATCATGGTAAATGGACGTGTGTAGATCTGCCAAGAAAGATTTTTTGAAAGCCGGGAAGCAAATGGAAAATCAGTTTACCAAGTTCAAATATAGTTAATATAGTAATAACTTTTAAGTTTAAAAATGAAAGCTAAATAACTGTCATTCAAATAAAAACCTCCTCAGATATTCTAATTGGAAAGGTAATGTGACAATACTTTAATGTCATAAGATGGCCATATGAGATCACACATAACACGTTTGGATAAAAACTATTTGTTAAGACCCCAACTCCCAAATCCCACAAAACCAGTCAACCAGAAAGTAAACACTGATATATTAATAAAGGAACCCCTGTAACAGATGCCAACCAGCCATAGAAAACTGAAAGGAATCAAAACAGCAGGTGATACAGGTTGGTGAGTATTTGAGAGACTCACCATCTTTTCCAAAAAGGCCAAATACAACCTGAAAAACACAACTCTTACACTCGCTCCTTTTAAACAGAAAGGATGAAGCCCTAAACGACTAACCAGCCAAAACAATACAAAATAAAACGACACACTTAGACTCTACAGCCAACGACATTCACACTAAACCAAACGACACAGCCCCTCCCAATAATAAACAACCCATAAGCGTTAACCCCAAAGCAACACATGCAGCAATAAAATAACAGCTCCAAGTAAACACCAATTACTCCCCTGTTGCCTAGTATAGGTAAATCTGATCGAGTCCTATCAATACCCGCCGCCCAAAGTTTCACCTTGTCCTCAAGGTGATTACTCATTGGGGTTGATTCCACATCTGGTCCTTCAGCACGTATCATTAGTGTAAGCCAGTCATCAATGCTTCTATGTTGTGGTTTCGAAACTGAATCAACATCCCTACCATGCCACAACAACATTGTTTCAATTGTCTTTTTAATGGCAAGCATAGCATGATAAGAAAATGACAGCCATCCTCTCACCAGAAGGGATGTGCATATGAAAAATAGACAAGTCTTTATCTGCAGGTCCCTTTTTCCTCGCCATTGATACATCTTGGAAGTGATCTGCCGATCAGCCATCATCCTCACCGTCTCCGGGATCTTCACTACAAGGTGCTTGTTATACAGTTTTCTCAGATCACACATAAGCTTTACAAAAGTATTTGGCTGTGGCATTAATTCTGCATCCGTCATGTCCCAACAGAATGAGCAAGCCTCCTTCACATGTCCTTTTGAAAAGAGTGCATGAATCCAAATTGTCCAAGCACTCACATTAAACTCACACTCGAGTCGTGACATAATTCCATACATCTTTAGCAGATCAAGTTTCTCAGCTCTTATTAGAGAATTCATCAATTCCTTCAAAGTACCATAGTGAGGAGAACCAAAAAGACCCCTCCCAGCCATCTCTTTAAAATGCTCACAAGCTTCAATTAAGCCACTTTGCTTAAGACAACCATGAATCATGATGATAAAGGTATCAAGCCATGGACTAAGTCCACTTGCTTCCATTTCATTCCAAAGCCGAACACCCACCTTGACCTCTCCCAACTTGCAAGCCAACCTAGTCAGGATTGCAACCAATCTTCTGCATCTCCTTCACAAGTTCCCTACACTCTTCCAACTTGTCCTACTTTTCATTAGCAAACAAGATGTGTAGAGAAGAAAGCTGATTTGGGTCATAAACTTTGTAAGCACGGATAGTTGAGAGACAATTAGGGACTTCCCCACTCCTTGTCGTATCTTTACCTGTTCCACTGGGACTGGTGTTGCAGGGGACTTCTGTTCATTGGTTTCACTGTCTATGTCTTCTTCTGTATACTCCCCCATCTTTCTAGCACTTTCCATAAGTTCTGGAACAGTAGATCATGGTTAGAGAGTTCCTCAAATGTTCTCTCTATTTTCACCATACCTTCATGGACTAGAATGACTCTCTCACCCTGCAAACCCACTGTCAGAGTTAATAGTATTAAAGCATTGTATCCTGTAAGAAATTGAATAGTCTGGGCCACCTTGACCCCATGGCCAATTGCATTGTCTTTAAGCTGGCCATTAACCAATATGCGCAAAATGTCACAGACACTGTCTATAGTAACTTTTGAAAGGACATCATTTTCCTCCCAAAACAATATATCTTCATCCGAAACATATAATCTGGTTGCACACCATAGATAGTCAGATTGATCCTTTGGCACATTTAAATGCTCCAATATACCTTGTGCAGTGAAATTGTTCCTACTCCAAACACTGATGGGCTCTCTTGTAGTAGAAGATGTAGACGAACTGAATATGTTTCCAGAATCACTCGTTGTCGATTCAGCTCTCGTCATCGTGTTTTCGAGCTCTCGAACAACATCTGCCATTTTAGGCTGAGCATCTGGCTCATCGTGGCAACACCCTAGGACCATAGTTAAACATTCCTCAATGTACTTAGAAGGGTGCGTCCCCATGCGTTCATCAATATCCGAGAATATCACACCAGATTTGTATACAACCTTAACCTCTCTAACAATATTTTTGCCATGTGAGAGTGGTTGCATCCCTGTCAGAATTTCCAGAATTACAACGCCAAGACTATAAATCTCACCTTTAGCAGCCAACTTACAAGTTAAGAAGTGCTCTGGATCAATCCCATAGCTTAACCATGTGCTACTTGAAACTCGTAACCCTTCAGAAGTGCAACACCCAGGCAGAGAATAAACTGATAACTTGAGAAACGCGTGACCCAAAGCACACTGAATCGCACCCACCACAAAAAGAATGAAGCCCTAAACGACGAACCAGCCAAAACAATACAAAATAAAATGACACACTTAGACTCTACAGCCAACGACATCCACACTAAACCAAACGACACAACCCCTCCCAATAATAAACAACCCATAAGCATTAACCCCAAAGCAACACACGCAGCAATAAAATAACAGCTCCACGTAAACACCAATTACTCCCTTGTTGCCTAGTATAGGTAAATCTGATCGAGTCCTATCACTATTCCCATGGACAGTCGATGAAACAGGAAAAACTGTTTTTTCTTTTTATTCGAAGTGATGACACGTGCAATTTTCTTTGAAATGGTGCATGTTTGCCTTAGAGTTTTGGCTGAGAGCGTCACTAGACATTGCAATCTCATAAAACTAAAGCACAACGGTCCTCTTATTCCAAACGTTAAAGTATGCAGTATGCAGCTGCTTTTTAATTCTTTCTTCGTTAATGAAGTAACTGGAAATTCCCCTACCAATGTCATTTAAAGACTTGATGAGGACATTGTCCAAGTAAGACAGTTCATGGCCTGTGAAATCAAATTCTATACTCAAAACAAAATAGATTACCACCCTTTTACCCCCCCTCCCCAAAATAGAGGTAAATGGATATGGATATAACACAGCATACTTCATTAATGTATCTTTCATCAGGATTATAACAACCTCAAGAGTGAGATTCAACTTAATATCAACTTCTAGAAATGGTTCAGGATCATCCACGCCCCATGTCATGTGATTTATCATGAATGCTGCAAACCCAGAGTAAAAACTAATAAGCATTCACGCATAAATAGAGTTCTGAAAAATCAATATAAAGAGCAGAAGAAAAGACAAAAGTGACATGAACCATGCAAATAAAATTAAACTCAGCAGAAAACCATGCTGAACAATGGCATTTCAAGGTTCTTGAATGGGTAGCATACAGTACAATAGATAACTTCATGATACCTAGGGAAAAGCCGTTTTTAAGCTCCTTAAAGAAGCAGTCAATAAAAGCATCTAAAAGGCAACTCATTTTTTTTTTGAGAGGCCAGCTGAATTGGCACCCATTGTGTTTTCCACCCCAATCTGCTTTCTTCCCACCCATCCAAAATCAAAGTCCTTTTTATTTTTATTCATGAGGGGGGTGGGGGTTGTTTCTAACCTTATTTGGGCTATACAATAAGGAGTAGCATCATCTTTCCAAATCCTTTCAGAGGGCTGAACCAAACATATTTCTCCTTATTCAGAGAAGACAGATCAGTAGGCCACAGAAGACGAAGTTGGTTGTTTGTAGAAGACTCTTTAAAGCAAATACACTTGTTTTATAGTTCAATTAAATGAGCCAGTAGAGTTTATAACCGGAAGTAAACTATATATGATTGAGGTTCTTTCCTAGCTGTCTGCAGTATGCACAAACACAGCTTTTCATACCTGAAAAGTGGTTGTTTTGGCGTTCCACAACTTCTGAACCCTCGAACTGCAAATAATATTGTGAAATATCCAACAAATTGAAATGGAATGAGTGACTAAAGGAATCTTGTAAAGCCATCATATGCATGTTCAATCAATGTTCTCTTTTATTCTTAAAAAGATAAAACTGTAAGGTTTAATGGAAACTTGGAGGCATCAATATGCATGCTTTAGGCATATAATTAACTAGGTTTTCTTGAAAGAATAATGCTACTTACATAAATTTCATTCATAATCCGTTGAGGTGACATCTAAATTTAAGTGTCCTCACTTGAACTTTTTTATGTCAAATTCAGATGTAGCCATCTCAACAGTTTATGAATGAAGTTTATATAAGTAATTCTACTCTTCTCGAAATTGCATGACAGCTTAAAAGTTAAGAAGCTGCAATCCTATATGTAAAAAGATGTGCATTTTAGAGAGAAAAGTGTTGAGTGAATAATTGTCAATGACAAAGTCAACTATTTAGATTTTCACCAAGTTGATAGCAACCTATGAATTTGTGAAAAGTGAAAATCAACTCCCTTGATTTTCTCATCAACCATTATTCACTTTCACTTCACTCGAAAGTCTAAAGTGCAACCAACACTAAGGGCCCAATCCTTCCTATTTATATTTATTGTTAAGTGTCAAGTGCCCAGCTTTGTTTTTTTGGTTTGGGATGGGGTAGGGAGGCACACCTTACAAGAAAGCATTTCGACTATACAATCTTCATTTGTTGGCGTAACCCGCAGATCCAGTAGAGGGGCAGCTTCAAAGTTCAAAAGTCGAAGTTTAGGCAAACTACACCTAAGAACAAGAATAATTATGATTTCAGACTATCTGCAAGCGCGATATAATATTTGCGAGAGTTAAACAAAAATTTCACAAAGAAGAATATGCTGCCTAAACAACCAGAATATTGGACTAATGCTTTAGATGAACATGCATTTCATATATAAGGGATGGCAATCTATTGTGGACTATGGCGCTGCTGGATCTATTTGAATTATTTCATTTTTGGTCGGGGGAAAACGTCCATGTTTGGCAGGTAATTGGGTCGGAGGGGTTGGCCTGAAGAACCTTAATTAAGGGGAGGACACTTATTCCTCATGACTCTGATTTTAGAGTTTCACCCTTATTTAGGATTATAATAGGAACTTGAATGGTTTATTCTATAGCCCGCCCGATCATCTTAGACTGCAAAAGTGTGTATTGGCACCTAAAACATAAACATTCTGAAAATAGTAAAGTAACTTGGAATTGGAAAGTTAATAATCTTCCTGAATTTCAGCTTTTTACATGGCTTGCTTTCCATCAAAAGGTTCCTGCCAGAACTCTCCTGACTTCTTGTGGCATTGATATTATCCCTAACTTTTACGATTACCAAAATCTGCAGTGTGCTTAGAGATTATCAGATTGTCAAATTGCTATTTCCTTTTGGGACTCGATTCAAATTCCTGCTACCTGTATCCATTCTTTCTCTGCTAGTCTCCTGTGTCGGCTTACAGAGAACCTTGCTTGCTCTACCCCTTTCCAAATATTGTATCCCTTGGGCAACCTTTTTTATCTTTGCCATTAGGTCTGCATGATTGAATAGGAATCAGAATGTCTTGCGAGAAAAATAAGGTGATTGATCCCTCAATCAAGTCATAGTGTCTAAGACTATAGAATTTTGGCCTATATTAGGGCATAAACAAACTACTTCTTAGTACCAGATTGTTGAAGTTGGTTAGACCCGTCATCCTGTAGGTAGTTTTAAGTTCAGCACTGATAGTATGTTATGTTCACCTATCTCTTAGCTGCCATGTGTAGCCTAGTGAGTGACATAGGTGGCAGGTTGTTAGTCTAGTTAGATGTAGTAGTTAGGAAGTAACCATGCCAGTTGTATTTTTAGTTACTTTGTGAGTGTCTTGTCTTAAGTTGTAAACCATATATATCCCTATGTATCTGTTGGGCAGGATTATGAATGAAAAATAGAGCTTTGCTCCCTCTTATCCTCTTGCTTCTGTCTTCTCCCCTATTTCCTCTCTATCTCTCAAATTCAACCGTAACAATAGTATCAGAGCTGGTTCCGCCCATGGACAGCGGCGAGCTAAATGCCGAATTCCGCAAGGAAGTCTATGAGACTCTGGCTAGACATGAAGCGAGCTTCAATAGCATCAATGCCGCCTTGCAAATAGTGTTAATCAAGCTCCAAGGTCTACGCACTCCTCTTTCAACCCCTGTATTCGATGCCACTTCTTCAACACCTATCGTTGGTGCTTCACTCTTCTCAACATCATTTTCTTCTGAGCAGCAGCAGACGACCACACTATCAACGCCCTCTTTATCCTTCACATTCAAGCCTATTTTTAAAAGAAAGAACCCATTTTTAGTCTGTTCCGACGATGACGACGCCGATGGCTTTGGCCTCGGTGATTACAAGATGGATCTGGAGGAAATAGAGGTGGTCGACAACAAATGGGATTTCAAAATCGATTGTGAACCATTAGCGGCCACTTTCGCATCAGCAGCTTTGAGTGGCAACGAAGATGTTGAGATGGTGCAGAGCAAGAGCTTGGCATCAACCCAAGAATGGGACTTGAAAATAGGTTTGGATGACAGACTTGATGAAGAGGAGTTTCACAAGGTGAGCCTGTTTGATGGTGACTTCTTCATATGGAAACCACCAGACCCTGGCAAAAATATGGAAGGCAAACTTGGTAGTTTTCATATAGATAGA
>JASKGM010000008.1:3259901-3284682 GCA_034509205.1 Ceratonia siliqua
TTATATTAAAAATATATTTAATTAAATTTAAATTTTATAATTATAATAAAATTTAATTATAATATTATAATAAAAAAATATAACTATAATAAACAAAAAAAATAAATTTACTTTTAAAAAAGTTATAAAATAAAAATTTTACTTTAATCATAATTTTTCATTTTACTTATCTTATCTTTTAAAAAAAAAACATATACAAGCAGTATTTATTTAAAAAAAAAAAATTTCTCTTCTAGAACCGAACAGCCCATAGTATTTGATTTAAGAGGAGTTCTTAAGCTAGCGGACTTAGTTTTAGTATCTTCATTTTTTATTTTTATTTTTATTTTTTAATATTAATTAATTATTCTTTATGTCATTTACTTTTTAAAAAAGTTTTACAATTTTAAAAATTTTATTTATAAATAAAAAAATAAAAAAATTATGAATAAATATATAAGAAAATTATAAAATATTTTAAATAATTTTTAAAAATATATATGACATAAAAAATAATTAATTAATATTAAAAAAATTATAATAAAAAATACAAAAATTACTAAATCTTATCCTATAATTTTAAAATAAAGCTGTAAAATAGTGATTCCCTTAATTTGATACATCTATTTATCTTTCTTAGCTTTTGATTTATTGCTACCAAATGTCTTCTGATGGGAATGCTAATATACTTACTAGGGATTGAGCATAGAAATCTTAAGAAGTGCATCATTCCGACACTTGTAGAGGGTAAGTGCTGACATGTTTAATTGAAATCAAATAATAACATGTGTTATATATATATATATATATAGATCATTCCTTTAAACAGATTTCAACCGTCCAATCTAAATCATAATTCAAAAAGGAAATATAATAATAATAATTGGTTGGTAACTTGGTGTGTGTAGTTTGTATGTTGACCAGCATAATATTATTATTATTGCGTTGGGGAAATTAAACAAAGAGAAACTTGGACTTGGTAGGCATGAAGGAGACCAATTTGTGAATAAAAGGGGACATGATTTTCTCCAATGAGACTTCCAATGATCCCAAGTACCCAAAAATTCATGTCTGAGCCACTCTGCTATCGCTTCGGCCTTCGAGAATACACGTGAACACATTAGATGATTTGAACGAGAGACAGAAGAATCGTTTGAGACTCAGATATACTTTATCTTTTTATTTTCTTGTCCCTGGAAAATTTTCTATACTACAGGTGTTCCTGTGTCTTACATTTGTGGGGTAGATCTTATATTTTGTGGTGGGTCCTACTTTAAAAAGTGGGGTCACCACAATTATGAGATACGGTCCCACTGTAATTGTAATACAGTAAATGTTCTCCTCCCTCACCATACACTGCATATTTGTGGGGGAGAAATGTAAATTAAATATTAGGAGCAATGAAGGAAACATTAATTTCTAACCTAACACTTAACACTGACTCACAATATTAATTAATGCCCAAATGGCCCCTGCCTCATGAAAACTCGAGAGTATAATTAATCAAGGTACGCCCTCTCTATTTTTTTTATAAGTAAATTGTATTTGTAAAATTGTGATTGCATTCATATATAATAAAATTTAAATTAAGACAATTTATAAATAAATTTTTAACTTTCACTAATGCATCCACTTGATACCGGAGAAATTTTTCAATATAAAGGAAATGGAGTTTGAGAAGTGAGAGTAATGAGAAAGATAATCCAAACACTGTGTATCTGAAAATTCATTTGTAATAACACTTTTAATTTTAATTTTTTAACAAACACTTTTTTATTAGTTTAATTTTGCTATCTAATAAAACAAAAATGATAAAAAATAAAGTAATTATCAATTTTCATTTTAATGTTTCTATCTAAAAAAACAAAAAAGACCATACACAAATATGATAATAGATTTAGATTTCATTATTTTCATATGAAAATGATGAATCATTTTCTACTGGTCTTATGGACTGTTTGGATGAACTTGTACTTTTGAGTAGATGCTTCAAATATAAGTATTTTTTTTTTAAAAAAAGCAGGTATTTGGTGTTTGGATATAATTACGCAGAAGTGATTTTACTGAAAAAAGTAGATATTTTGTGTTTGGATGCAAAAATATAAAAGTGCTTTTGAATATGTAAAATTATTAAAAATGACATATAAAAGTACTTTTTAAAAAATTTATGAAATCTTTTAGTAGTATATGTATTTAAAAAATTTTATTTCTCTTCTATTGGATCTGATTATTTTTTAAGCATCATATTTGCTGCTTCTTTGAAAAGCAGATTTTTTGCTTATTTTTAAAATAAGCACTTTTTTTTTAATTTGCATCCAAACACCTATTTTAAAAATAATCAGTTATTTTTATAAAAAAAATAACTTTTTTCTCAGAAAAACCCATCCAAACGGGTCATTAGTCGTCCAAAATTAAGTCACATAATCAAGAAGATAAAAAAAAAAAATTCATCCTTTTGTTTATTGGCTCTTCATAGTTACTAGTGTTCATATCCTGATGAAAAAAATACTTTTGACTGCTACTCGTATTTTTCCCAATAGTTGCTCATGTATTATAGGTTTTTTCTTTATTTTGGTTGCTATCAATTAAAGATAAATTCTACAATGTAACTCGTGTTGTTCCTTAACAAATGAGGCGTGTTCTCCCTTGAATCTCGATGCGGTCTATACTAGCACCATCATATCATATTAGGGAGGAAGATTAGAATTCTAGAGAATATTTGCTACCCATAAATTTTTTTGCCTTTCTTGAATGACAAGGAGAAACAAAAAATTATGTCAATAGAAAATGCCATTTAGGGGAGAGAAATTTGAATTTTTTTTAATCTTCTTGCCAACATGGCTTGATTTTGGCCATCAAAAGATTTGAACGACTAAGATCAAGCCACATGGTAGAAAACTTATTTAAAAAAAAAAAATCATTTGTTCCCTCTGTGACTTTTTCTCTTTTTCGTATTCACTGACTCAAGTCACATAGTTATTCAATATGAATAAACCTAAAGCAAAAAACAATGAATTATCAAATTGAATAAAGGGTGTTCCATATTACGTGATGTAATGCTAGTAAGATAAAGAAATGAGCAATAGAAATGCATTATTTTTTTAAAAAAAATTTTGGATCAAACTGAATAAGATGCATAGCATGTTAAATTTGTTTGAAGACGAAAATGATAAAAGCAATGCAGCTAAAAAGCTTTGAGTTAGAAAAATGAATGTTGGTTGAATTTTAAAAATTAGAAAAAAATATCATACTTGTATAATGTGTATATATATAATATGAAAAACAGACGGTGTTGAGAAAAGCAAGTGAGATGCCATTGTACAAACAAAAGGGAAAGAAATTTCAGCTTTTTACTTCCTGACTCTTATCTTAAAAGAACAAGGAAGGGAAACTCTCTTTTGCGTATAAGGAATTAATGAGCAATTCCCTTAGTGACAATGGCATCTTTCTTTCGAACATTCCATACTTTTGATGATTGTATCTAAATGGGTCTTAGGTTTTGTTATGCATCACTTTGTCCCAAAGAAGGAAGAAACTAATATGAAGTTTTGGGAGAGGTAAATGAAAAAAGAAAAAAAAAATGTTTTTTTTTTGTTTACTATGTGGCTTGTTCTTAATACTTAATAGTCCAAAGATTTGGACAATTAATATCAAGAGAGAATAATCCATCATTTTCCTATAAGAAAATGGCTACCTTATAGCTCTATGATGGGAGAGGGGGCAACATGGCCAGTTTAGTAAAGGTGTCAAAATTGGTTCAGTTTGATAGGCTAAACCAATTCAACTCGAAAAATAATAAGGTTTGACTACCAAAATATTAACCTAAAAAAATTGAGTCTTTTATCTTGACCCAATGTGGCGTGTAGTTCAATCACATCAACTAAAGTTATGGTCCACCTAGTTAATTAAATGTAATCAAAGGTACCAAGTGCCAAATGTTCATGGGATTTTTTCAAAAATTTATACAAAAAGAACTTGTATTTGCTAGAAATAGTGACTCATTAGCTTAATTGGTCAACAAGTTTGAAGATTCTGCTATGAATTTTTGGAACTTAGAAGAATTAGAACTTAGACAGAAATATTTTCTTTTTTTAGATTGTGGGAATTATGATAATTTAGAGTTGGATTCCCAAGTCCATGGGCATTTGATTGTTTGTTTGTGGGGTAGAATGTATACTAGTGTAAATTTCTTAGAAGGCAGAGGTTGATGAATTGATCGAGAAAAATATTATAAATATAAAGTTTGTTATATTATTCTATAAGTAAACAAAGTAATGAAGATATTTCTAGGCACAAGAAACATGAACGGTGGTTTTCAAGAGCATGTTTTTAATTTTTTTAATTTTAATTTTAAAAAATAAATTAAAAGAATTAAAAATTTTGAAAAAAAATAAAAAGAATCAATTTTTTTTTTACTTTTTTGTTGTTTTCTTATTTTGTTTTTTGAATTATTTTTTAATTATGTGTTATGAATTATTTTTTAATTTTTTTAATTTTTAAAAAAAATTTTTAACTTATTTCTTAAACTAAAACTTTAAATTTTAAAAATTGGAAACATGCTCTGAATACTCAGGAACATTGAAAAAACCACCAAAATGAATATGCATATGATTTTTAAGAGAAATAAATAGATTGACTAAAAAGGTTTTGGGGAGAAATCCTAAAGGGTTTGATAAGTCTAGAGTGTTACTGTAAACTTTTTTATATTTTTTTTCTTTTTTCACAAATATTATTATTATTATTTTTTTAAAATTATTATAATTTAATGAGATAATAAATTTTAATATTATTTTTGAAAAGTATCATTTTAACAAATATTATTATTATAATTTATATAAAACAACAAGATTAATTATATATAATATATATATATTTTTTATTTTCTCATATATTTTGTTCTATTTTAATATTTTTAATATAAACATAAATATTATAATTATATTTAAGTAAAAATTTAAATAATTATAGTGTAGGCTTAATTGAGCTAGTAATATTACTAGCCCAAATTAAATTCGGTCAGATCAATTTTATCATTGGCCCAATCAAACTGGATCAACTCAATTACTACCTCTATAATTGATCATATTGTCTATACGAACATAATCCTAGTGTAAATCAGGACCTCCTCGAGAAGTTTTAGCTTATTAATCGCCCATCCGGCTCCCTCCCTGCGCCAAAAAAAAAAAACCATCGAATATACGCGAAGCGTCCCTCCCGTGCGTGTTTTGTTCGTCCTGAGATTGATTTCCCTCCCAAACGAAAGATAGCTGGATAGATACTGTGCTTGCTTGAAGGAATTAGGAATAGCTATGGAAGCCTTAGCACCACCTCCAGAACCCGAAAACCAGCTTTCCTCTCTCGTCTATGGTCAGTCATTCCTTTTTCCATCTCCGCCTGATTGATCCGGTCATTATTGCTTCTGCCCTCGATAACAATTTTTTCCTCCGATCTTGCTCTTGAATTAACGAGTTGAGTTTGAAATGCTTGAAAATTTTTGAAATTCTCGAGGCTGACTTTGTGTCGGAATATATTTCATTTGTCTTGTCTTAAATGCCATAGTTTCAAAATCAGAATCATATGCTATGGTGATCTTCGAATGGAATAATCTTCGTGTAATCCAAGTGTTTTGTCGTTTAATTATTCTGTTTACTCTGCCAAATGATGCAGACGTATCGAATGAAGCCCAAGGGATGATGGAGAACTTGCTTAGGACGATCAAGTGAGTTGTTTAGAAACGTTGCTTCTTTGTTAATCTGAAAGCAGAATTATCATTTTTTTATTTTTTTCTGCTCGGATCCAAGAGCTACGAGATCTTTGTTCGTTTGTTTGTTTTGTAATTATACGCGTTTCTGTGTTATTTCTACACACCTCGTGGTCTCTTTCTTTGCTATGCTTTGTCTTGTTCTTCTTTTTTTTTTTTTATCGTTCATCCCTTGTTTTAAGCACTGGATTTTCTAGTATGTATCTTATTGGCTCAAAGTTCTTGTAATGTCTTAGAATGGAAGTTTTTACTTCAGCGTTTTTTATTTTAATTTTAACTATCATCAATGTTTATGATATTTTTTCACAACTATCAAGTTGGAGCTCTCTTTCTTTTACTCGGTTAGTACAGTCTAAGTCATCAGTTATTATCATTTTGTACTCTCTCTAACAACCATATCTTCTGATCTCTGTTTTTTTATGTCCTCGATAATCCTCCTGCAGTGAAATTAATCAAAATTCTGCTGTAATAGAGGAAGAAATAGAGAAATGCAAAGATTCTGCTCTTGAGAGAAAGAGAGCCTTAGATGAAGAGAAGGAGCATTTTCAGAAAGCTGCTTATGCTGTTCTGGAGATGCTCAACAAAAATGATTAAGAGCCTATAAGATATGATTCTATACCTCAATCTTACAAGAGATTTGATTTTTTAACAAGTATGTCCCCGCATTGTGCATATTTTTCTCCTTATAACATAGTGCAGTCTGTCATTTGTCATGTAGATTGTCAGAAAGGTTAGAATTGTCACTTAAAATAGCAACCTATCATACAGACCAGCCTTTGATCTTTAGAAGATATATAACTCATCGTTGTCTCAGGTGCTTAGTTTTTCTACTTCTGAGCCATTGGCTGTAAAAATTTTGCTTCCTCTTTCTACTAACTTTTTCTCTGAATACAAAAATCCACCAGAATCATCTTGTTATTCTATATTGCTGTTTCCTTGATATGTTTAATTTCTATGCAGCAAGAATAGATCATAAACAATATTAGGGTCAATAGATTTTCACTGCAGAAACTCACTCATGAAGTAATTTCTATCCAATCCGATGCTTTTTTGCAGTCTGTAAAAGGCTTTAAACAATTGAATCCCGAGCCTACTGTGATTGATTTTAGAATTCTCAATTATGTCACTTTAAACTAATCGCCGTGGGTGGAATAAAACCAAAGAAGGGGGCTAACTCACATTTTTTTCCCTTCCTGTTTTAGATTATACTAAGGCCCTGGCCCAGTGATTAGGCTCTTTTTAATAATATAATTTATAATTTTAAATTATTTATAATAAAAAATTATTTTTTAATTTATAATAATTTTTTTATCAACATAATTTAAAAAAATATTTTTATATATTATTTTTAATAATTTTATTTACATAAAAAAATTTTAAATTTTTATATCTAAACATAATACATTTATTTTTTTAATAAAACTATTTATATTATTATATCTAAATGTTAAATCGTTATTTTAAAAAAAAAATAATTTTTACGTGGAACATTTGCTAAAAATACAAACTCATTATTCAAACCGACTGTATAACTTGGGGGCGGCTATGTGGTGTCAGTCAACGACTTCACTTTATTTTTATTTTCAGGGTCAAGAGATACTTCAATTTTTTTTTTGAAAATCCAACTTCGATTGAGAAAAGGGCACATGGTCATGGGCTACAGAATACTTGGCAGGGCCCGGCTTACAAAAGTCCAAATACTAAAAACTTCAAGGCAAACATACCTCAAAACAGAAATTATTAATCTGAGCGTAACAATGTGGCTTGTTGAGGCAGGCCAACAACTTGAATCAAACTTTTATATTCTTTTGAGGATGGACAGCCCAAGAAGACGAAAGAGCATTATGCAAATGGAGGTTAGCTTTGACCCCAAAAAAATGGAGCTTTGCAACTCTGTTAGCTTAACGAGGGATCCACCCAAAAGAGAAAGCAGGCCCTTCAATTGATCTGTTTCCAGATGTCACTAATTATCAGGCCAATGTGCCAAATTGACCACATGTTACTGCGGCGGGTGGCGGCCCAGATACTGGCGAGCCAAAAAAAATAGCATAAGTCGGTGCGTTTTCATTTGCGTGGGAGGGAAGGTCGAAAAGGCGCGATTCTGAAATTAACCCTAAGAAAAATAACCGAACATGATGAGAATGCTATTGTCCATTTGTAAAAACGATTTAGGCGGGAAAGTGCTTCATATTCTTATATTTCCCCATTCGACCCATTTTTTTATTTTCACTTTTTCACACTCTGCATCCAATTTCTCTCACCAGACCCTTAGTTTGTTCTCTGCGAAAGAGTAGTTGCTGTGAGCGAGGCCGCTGGTGAGGCAATGTGGACCGTAGAAGGTGGGGTCGGCGAGGAGCCAAACGCGCTTGTGGAGGAAAATCCTCTCGAAGGGGAGGTTTTGAAGCTACGTAGGCGATGGGAATTAGCTTCTGTTCTGAATTTCTTGGACGTAAGGTCTCCTGGCATTTGATAAATTTTGCGGTGAAAAATTATTGTTAACAGGCTATGGGTATTTAGGTGGTTGAATCTCTTCTTTTTTTTTTTGTTGGTTACGAAAATGTGTAGGATTTTTCTCAAAGCAGAGTGAAATGACCAATCTATACAATTTTTGGTGTTAAATGCTTCAGATTAGGCGATGGAAATTGACTTCTATCGTAATAACCTGATACAGGTGTTTGGGCCATTAATTGGTAAGGATTTGAAACTGTCGGCTGAAGAAATAGAAATGGGGCTCATCAAGGCTGATGCTTCACTGGCTCAGCTTCATATTGCACTTTTAAAGGTAGTTGATTCTCCCTAGTTATGCAATTACGACATTTCTTTTAGCCTAGCGTGTTATTTCTTTGCAGTAACCGTGTACTTGCGTTTTGTACGTCGTAGTTGAAAGCCACATAAATGAGATAAGCACATTTGTATACAGATTATTTAATTGTCTAGAAAATGTTTTATCTGCTGAAACAATTATAAAAATTGTTGGTGTCGTTTTACATGTGGTATATGGATGCTATTACGATCAGTATTCAGTTGTGATGCCTTTTGCAAATGTAGATTCTGTCATTTCTGGACTATTTATGTGTTTCTATTTTGAATGTGCTTATAGAAAAGTACGAGAAGTACGGGTAGTCATGTGTTAGGTCCTTGAATAATAGGAATTGTGATCAGGTTTAGAAGTTGTCGGGCATGAGATTTATTCAGCGAACTATTCATTTTGTCTGTTGAGTATGAGAGGAATTTGTCCGATACATTAGCTTTTAACAACTAGGCAACAACTCTTATATAATTACTTCATTTTTTACATCCTTATCAAAGCATTGATTAGTTATGATCTGAGTTGGACTTTACATGTTCAATCTAATAGGATCATGTTACTGAACAGTGAACGCTTATTCCATCGTCTTGAATAGGAAGACTAGTCAAGTTAATAAATGTATTGAACTCTCTAACTGCATCAATGCAAAAGCAGATATCTTAAATTTGATTTGGACCCTTAATATGTATTCCCATAAGTGTGCTTTAGGCTATATATGGTTCAAACATTGAGTCAACAGTTAAATAGGGAAAGAAACATTTTTTTTCTCTTGCATGTAAAATTTCAAGGAAAGCCAAAAAGAAGTAAGCTAAATGCATTTAGTTTATATCAACGCTGTAAACTGGCTTAACTACTCAAAAGAAACCAATCAGTCTCCCGTTTCACATGGTTTACATACTTCATTTGATAGCTTCCTATCTTATTATTAAGATATTTTTCCATCTTAGTTCCTTTCTGAATTCCCATTTCATCTGTATTCTTTTTAGGGAATACCACCTGCTAGTAAATTAATGGATGAATCCGATGCATGGGTGAGGGTACTCTGTAAGAAACTGACTACATGGTGGCCATGGGTGCGTCACAATAAGGCCTGATTGCTTTTGATTGTGCTTTTTTCCTTCCTATTTCTGACAAGAGTTACCACTTGCAATGGCTCTTTGCTGCAGGTTGCTGAGGGGGGGATTCCACTTATGCCATCCAAAGGGTACTAGCGATCAACCAATCATGTCAAGTTGACAATAATTCAGATGGCACAAAAATAACTGACGTCATTAATGCTTGTGCAGAGAGGAGATATCAAAGTATAAGGAACTTGATCCATCAGATCGCTTACTAATTCTAAAAGCACTATGTGAAATTAGATTTGAGGTATATTACTTCCCACTTGTTTCTTCAAGATTTTGTTTCTTGAATAATATATATATGTCTGCATTCTCTTGACTAGATAATCCTCCTAGTCTATTTGCTGCTTATTGTTGGTGTTTTTATTTTATTTATCTTTTAGTTTAACTTTATTTAATATAGCTCTTTTCTGTATTTGTTTATGTTCAGCAACACGATGCAGTGTCATACATAAATGATGCTTTAAAAAAAGGAACTCAAATTTCTTCTTTCCGCAAAGAAGCATTAGGGGGAGATGGAAAGGGAACTTCCTATTGGTAATTATTTTCGATATCTTCAAGTTTTGGATTTTTTTAAATCTTATTGCTGATTATATCTATTGTAGGTATGATGAAAATGCAAAAGGTCACAGACTGTACAAGGAAATAATCGCATTGAACTCAAATACGAATGTTACGGACAAAGGATGTTTCTCACTTCCCACCATCAATTTTCAATGGGAAATGCTTGCCTCCGATCTTGAAGAATTTTCTAAAGTAGCGGTAAGATCAAATTTACTATCTTTTCTGGATTGGAAACTTTAATTTACTTTGACTGCTAATGGCAGGATGAACTCTCATCTAGCAAGATTGCAGCAGAAGTTGCTATTGGCCATAAAATTCAAAGTGATATCATTCCTAATCTCGAAAGACTTCACAAGGTAAATGAGAATATTTTCTATGGTTAGTTTAATAATCAGGAAGTATGTATTCTAGTTAATACTCTCATTTTTGTGCTATATCAATTTTAAATAGAATTACTTTTCAATTATGTAGAACAAAATAAGCGCACTGAAACGAAAACAAAGGCAAGCTATGCTCTTAAATGATTTCCAGAACTCTTGTGGATCTGGAATTACACACTCTTATCAAACATTTGGTAAGACATTTTTATGATTACATGATTTGATAGTCTGGCATCTACTCTTAAGTATTGATCTAGAAAATTCTTGTTTTAACTTCATGAATTTATGCATTTGAGAAAGGTCTTAGTTAAGAGTTAATATTTAATAGCCATTTGCAATGTTGCGCATAATAGTTTGATTATTGAATTTTGTTATAAGTGGTGTTATAAGTTTTGACGCTTAGAAATGAGGAATATTATTGGTTCGGGTTTAGAATAAAATATTTTGAGTGTGATTTGATATACGTTGACAATAACCTTTCCTTTTCTTTCACTCCCAATGAGCAGTATAATGTTGAAGATTTTTTTAGGACAACTTGTTCCTGTGCATAAATGGGATTAAACAAGTTTGCTATTTGGGAATTAGTTATTGTTGCCATAAATTTGAATTTTAGGATCCTTTAGACTTTAGAGGGTGCACTTGACATGTTCCCTTGTTTTTAGAGCCCAAGATACGAGGGTTATGGTTCTCTACTCTGGTATGCAACATTGAGTTCCATATATATATGAAATGGATTCAATCATATTTTTTATGGATATTTTTGGTTTATTGTAGTCGTACATTAACTTTTAGATAGTCACTATTAAAGTATACGCAAAGTATGCATATTTTATGAAATAAATTATGATCATTTAAAAATAAATAAATAATCATAATTAAAAAAAGACTTATCACGATTCCTAAAGAAAATGATCAAATTTGAATCCATTTATATACGGATTTGTAGATTCTTGCCATGGGACTTTTTTATTGGAATCTCTTAAAAAGTGCTTGTAAACATGCTTATCATATTTTCTATTCTAACAATATGTTTTATGTCTTAGTAGAACTTGAATCATCTTTGTATTTTATGAAATTGGTTATGTAATTGAGAATGATGGTGATAGAGAGAAGGAGGATGATTTTGACAGTGGTCATTTTGAAGCAGACAAAAGCCATGCAATTTCATACCCGAGGGGGGTTCGCTGGAGCAAGAGGTTGGCTGGAATCTCTAGCCATAGTGTTATAGAAAGTAGAGGCCTGACAACAAAGCGTAGAATGAGACAAAGACCCATCCACAATTCTGCTCTTGAATCTTTTGTTATACCTGATTCAGATGATGAAGCGCATGAAGAGAAGATGGATTTGTCGCAGTCCACTTAGGCCTTCTATCAAGAATGCAAGTATATGAGTTGTCTAGAATATTTGTCATCAAGTGATGTATCTTTTGGGGGATTTTTTGTAAATGCATTCCTCTTTCTAGGATTATACATCCGATAATCTCTTGTAGTACTTTGGGAATATACTTTATAGATGGCTAACGAATGCATGCTGTTCGTTTCCATTAATTTTGACGTATCTGCGCTGTTCAACCTGTTGGAAAAATGGATGATTTCTTACATGTAAATTAAAATTTAAATAATTTTTGGTAATTGTAAAATAATTTGTTACTGCTGTAAAAATAATATATATGCAAAGTATATTCACAGAAATAACTACTATATTTAATGGGGAAATTTTTCTGTTGAAGGAAAAATTATGAGAACAAATTTGAAATTTTTTTATTAGATCAAGAATAATTATAAATATCTTTACTGCACTCTCTACCAAGATGTATAATAATTATAGTGGTATACTCTGTGAATATTCATATTCAAATACTATAATTTTTTGTGATTCCAACATCAAAAAGTATTAATACATTTAAAATTTTCTATACCTTACAGTTTGAGTTTTGCTTGCTGAAAGAACTAAGAGCGCCTCTATTTATAGGATTGGGATGTTGAGTGCATGGGATTCCATCACATTATTTGAGATTCTTTTGTATTTTGTATTTTATTTTTTTATTTGGCATGAATTTTTAGACATATATTTTTAAAAAAAATCAAATAAATTGTAACTATTCAGTGCGAGTAAAACAATCAAAATTTATCCGATTAAATCTCGTGTAATTGGATTTAAATCCTTATTTACAGTGACTTTGCAAGATGTAAACTTAATCCTTCATTAGGTTTAGTGATGTTGATACTAAAATGACCGGTTCTATTAGAATCATTCATATCCTTCATTTATTTTGAACAATCAGAATGAAATAAATATTATAACAAAAAAAATATATATATATATATATATCTTAGCCGACCCAAATAAATAAATAAGCAACACAAGTAATTCTAACAAAAAGGATTATGTTGAGTGTTAATATGATCCATCCCTTCCCTTCTTCAAAGGTGATTTTCATGTGCATCAATGTCTCTCAGGCAGCATAGCGAACGACATGCATCAGTTCGAAATATAAGGACTTGATTTGAGTTAGGGTGTGCTACGTTACCACCTACATAACCCATTATGTGGGGTTAATTTTGTTTCTACCTCTAATTTTTTTTATTTTTTAATATTAATTAATTATTTTTTATGCCATATTTATTTAAAATTTTTTTATACTTCTTATATTATTTATTTATAATTTTTTTAAAAGTTTCTTTTATAAATAGAAAATTCTAAAAAAATAAAAATTTTTAATATTTTTTTAAAAATAATTAATGTCAAAAAATAAAAACAAAAAATAAAAAAAATAGAGATGAAGATCAAAATTATTAAGCTATCCTTACTATTTTACAACAGTGGGGGTGATAGTTTAAAATTCACGTTTGAGTTAATATAAAAATTTATAATAAATTAATATTAATTTAATAAAAAAGTGCCTTTCAAAAATAAGGTTAAACCTTTAAATAAAAAATTATATTAATATATTTTTAAAACTTATTGATATTTTATTTAAATTGCTCTTATTTCAAATTTTATAAAAAATATATGACATTGATCATTGCATTAATCTAATTAAACTTAAAAGTAAGAATTATTGAAAAAATGAGGAGATTTCCCAAAAATAAAATTGATTTTTTAATTAAATAATTAACTGTCTCGAAAGGCGAAACAATCAGGGATTCACAAGACCGCAGCGCTGACTTGTGCTATGAGAAATGGGTTGCCCTATTCTCACGTCACGATTCACCGATGCGTGGTTGGGTAGGAGTTCAATTCTGATTTCAGGCAATGGAAAAACAGTCCGCAAGCGAAGAAGCATCGCTCGATTCATCAACTTCGTCGCAAGATCACCACAACTGGATAGCGTGTGTGAATGTTTTACTTATCTAAATTTGAAAATCTTTTATCAGTCAATCATAAGCAATTATATTTTAATTCTTTATTTATCTTCGATTTTCCTTTTCAGTGCACAAGATTTTCTCAGGACAAAATTGATCACAGAGGATAGTTTCACATGGAAATTACCCAAACCCACAGGCACAACCAGAGAAGCAACTGATTCCAAAGAGGAAGAAGGAGAGATGGAAGTGCTGAGATATGTAGGTGGGGTTGATATAAGCTTCTCAAAGGATGACCCATTCATGTCATGTGCTACCCTTGTAGTATTGGACATCCACACTCTACAAGTTGTATATGAGGACTTCTCCTTGGTCAGTGTTCATGTCCCATACGTTCCCGGCTTCCTTGCATTCAGAGAGGTTCTATTTGTTTACTTTTCAGTCTCTAAAACCTCTCATTAATCATTTGTTTCTTCTTTTATCTGATTATTCCTGAGATTGATTGCACTTTTTATTTTAGGCGCCGGTTCTTCTAGAGCTTCTGGAGAAAATGAAAAGGAATGATAATCCTTTCTACCCACAGGTAATTATGGGGTGCTAAACAAATTTCATATGAATTTGATGCCTTTAAAACTTGCTTCTTTTTCATTGTTCACATTGCTGGTATCAATCTTGGTAGCTGCATCGAAAGTTTATTTATGCATAATTCTAAGTTGTAACGAATCACCAGCTATGCAGGATTTTCTAGCACTCTATCATATTAATAAAAGGTTCCTGATATATTATTTGTACTTCATGTCTTCATCATCTCAATAAAAGATTCTGCTGATATTGTTAACAGATGTTATTGGTCGACGGAAACGGAATACTTCATCCCCGAGGCAAGTCGTTTTTCTTCAAACACACTGGAACACTCGAGTACTGTTGCTCGCTTGTAATAGCAACTAGTTTTTTTTGTTTTTAATATTTTAATTTGATTTCGTGTTTTATTTGTTTGTTTTAAGAAACTAGTAATATATCAGGAACATAGTTTTTTTACGCAATATCATTTTTACAAAGATACTCTTTTCACTGTTTATATATTTTGTTGGATAAAAACCTAACAAAACTTAAATGTGATGAACCATTTGCTCTTTTCAATGCCACTTGTTGTTTCAGTTTTTTTTTTTAATTTTAATTTTCAACATTGAAGTAGCATTGAGGTCTATTGTAACTGGAATGACAGTAAGCACAATTCAGAACTGATGAGAAAGTATTAAGTCATTAAAGATGTTGCTAAATTATGTGTTATAATTGATTTAACGCAGTAGATTTTAGCATGATTCCTGTGTTTACCAGACAAAGTCTCTAAATCTGTAACTTGTGCAGGTTTCGGCCTGGCCTGTCATCTTGGAGTTGTGGCCAATCTCCCAACCATTGGGATTGGAAAGAATGTGAGTACTGATAATATTACTAATTATTTCTTCCTACGATAAAGCCAAAGTATTTATTTTCTCGGTCTCTCATGTGCCACAATACTGAAACTTTATAGATTTTCACAATCTTGGTCTCTCTGTGCTTAGCCATCAATTTATAAATTTTATCATATCTGCTACTCTTGTTAAGAAGTTCTGAGTATTACCTAAATACTTATTTAGATATATATGTTCCAGCTGCATCATGTGGATGGTCTTAATCAATCTGGAGCGAGACAACTTCTTGGAGCCAAAGAAAACCATGCTAAAGAGTTTATTACTTTGGTGGGTTGCTCTGGGCATATATGGGGAGCGGTAAGACATTAGCGTATTGGCACTTGTTCTCATTTGATATAATAGTCATTTGCTGGTTACTATATGCCATTATACAAGATTAAACTTGTATAAACTGCTAAAACTCAGTTTCATGTGTTTATGCACTTTATCTTAGTAACTCGGTTTGGTGGTGTGCTTAATTTAAATACAAACAAGCTTAAACTTATATAAACTGCTAAAATGCATTTTAATATGTTTATGCACTTTAGCATGATATCTTGATTCAAAGTGCTTAATACTTCCAGGCCATGAGATCTACACAAGGATCCGTAAAGCCAATATTTATATCAACTGGCCACCGGATATCTCTTCATACTGCTATTACAATTGTTCAGATGACTTGCAAGTATCGTGTGCCCGAGCCTATTAGGCAGGTGAAACTATTTGCCATTTGAAAATTGGAAGCATAAATAGGCATATAATACATACATCTGTTACTGGTAGAAGTAAAAGAATCAGAAGAATATGCTAAGCAGACAAAATACATGGAACTCTTTATGCCTTATCAATTTTGTTATCTTTTATAAAAAGTTAACATTGAATCTTGTTCAAAAGCTGCTGCCTCTTATATTTTACTGGAAAAAGTTACACGTGGCCTAGGTTTTATAGTAGGGAGACACCATGTTATTGACCTCTAAGTTGTTCTCCTTCGCCAGAATACAATTCTTTAGATTATTGTATTGAAGTTCAACTCACAATCTTCTCTTGCAAACTATTGCCTTGATTGATCCATAAAATGTTGCTGCATCTGGTTGACTAATATCCATATTACAAAAATCCAGTGTGTAAAATATTCAGTCAGACTGATTTGGTATTTCCACATTCAGCTGGTTAATACATGTTTAGATTAGAGTATTTGGCAAGATTTTTCATCGTATAGCCTTAACTAGAAACAGATTGTTTAACCACCAGCTTTATTCCATTTCTTAATTATTGAGGTAAAGGCAAAGTATTCGGCCCTGACATCTCCAATTGATCTGCAGGCTGATATAAGATCTAGAGACTACCTCCGGAAGCTTCAAATGAATGCCAGAACTATATAACTTCATTAATATGGTATGTTACTATTCATTATTCACTTTGAATACCTGATCAAGCACCTAATTTGATAAATTGATACCCACACATGCTACATGCTAAAATGAATTGAATTGTACTGTCTCGTGTTTAAGTGACTAAAGCAACATAAATTTTCAAGTCAAGAGATGTAAGTGAATAGACTCAAGGTCGTGCTTTTCAGATAATTGATCTCTTAAACCAGTCATCTGATACAATCCTGTCTCGAACTTGAGTGATACAGCCTTTTTAAGGTTTCTCTCGCACTCTCTATCTCATCCTGAGGACGGATGATGATATATTTTGTAATTTGTTGGTTCACCTGCCCTCCTTATTCTGCAATGAAATTTATTAGTTTTTTATTTATATCTCTTTCAGGCGTTAATTTCTAGCCGGTTCAGTCTGTCATAGAGCTGTGTGAGATAATATAACAAGTTAGACAGGCTAATTGACAGCAAGTGAAATGAATGAACTTTGATGGTCAATCTGCACTTTATTAGCCATGGATGACTTGAAATACTTGGATAGAACCATCACAGTTAATTAAATGGTCAAAACAAGGACAGTGGATCTGCTTACCTTCGTGGTAGGGTTGAATTTTCTGCTCAGTAAATGCTTGGGCCAGCTCTGCTATAAAATTGTGGCATCCTATCTGACAAGTGACAGCATAGTGGTCCATTTTGCCGTGAAGGGTTTTCACCTGGACTTGGCACCCCACCCATTAATGTATCTACGTATAAACAATTTACAAAAAGAATGTGAGGCCTACCACTATCTCGCTACTTAAAACTGTGAATGCTTGAGCGGCTTTGATCTTTAAAGGTTTGTTAGCACGAAATAAATATATCTTGTTTGGGAAGTCATGTATCTGAGGAAGTGATCAGTTCTGTAGCTTTGGGATTGACTTTACATAAATTATTTATTCATAAAGAGAAAACACCCTATGTTATGCAATGACTTTTTTTTTTTTAATTATAAATTTATATAGCATAAAAGCAGTGCGTTGAGAATATTCTTGAAGAACTGATCCGCCGAGAAAGCAATAGTGTGTGTAGCTTTGGTTGGCTCGGAAACTATGGATCGAATTTAGAATAATATCTTTCTCTATAATTCCGAGTGTCGAAGTAAACAAATCATGATGCCCGGTGAGCATATGATGAATTTGTATTTGTAAAATAATTTGTCGCCTCATATACCCGTTGCCTGTCAAAGGTTGTTCCCAGGTTTATCCGATATATTTGGATTGTTAAATCTCGATTATAAGCAAATGTTGTCTGCGATTCTTATAAGTTGTATTTTGAGGAGATAACTGAGGAAGTTGTGTTGTTGGATGTCCCAAGGTTATGTTATAGTATGTTACTTAAAAACCTAAGCCTGCCTTTCATTCAATTTTGGCCGTTTGAAAATTAGAAAACAACAAAAACGAAGAACATTGAGATGGGATTAGTAAGATCGACAAAGACATGGCTTTCCCGCAGAGCAGTGCTAACTACCGCGAAGCTTCATCCATCTTCAACCTGTATTTTCTTCCATTAGCACCATCTGACATTTCGAATTTCAAATACCCTGTTCAATGTCTCTCAAGATAATAAATTCAGAAAGCTTGTAATTTAAAATCTAATATTACAGGATAGTGAAAAATAAAAATATAAACAGCACTATCGTATAAGATCCAACTCTCCCATCTAGGTTGGCAGAATCTGTCTGGATCATGATTCTGAATTTGCAATCTCCAACTGATGGATCTTTGTCAGTGATGACGGAAAGGCCCGGGAACTTGCAAGCATTGTCAATCTGGTCATTTATCTGGTAGTAGCTATTAAATGCATAAGAGATATTACCCCTAGTATCTAAATTTCCACAGGAAGTTCCATATCCAAGACTGGTGCAATCGGCATTTTGACAGGCATAAGCCACGCTTGGTGGCACTTGATCATCATTAAGGTTCGCTGATGGCTTCAAAATACACCACTTTTTGGCCAGATAATGTACACCACTAGCAGCTACTAAACCATTGGTTCTTGTTGACCCAAGGTTAAGCTGGTATTTGGGCTGTCCATCAAAGTAAAACAACCCCCAATGACGTTCAAAATTACCTGGCTGAATGCTCTTGTTATCTTCATCTATAAGGCTAAACAGGTAGGCATCTACAGGACCCGGCCTCATTGGAGTTCCCTTTCCAGCAACATAGCGAGACATAAACCCTTGATTGAAACGCTGGGCATACTGAAGATTTGCATTTCGGTCTCCATCTGTAGGCCACCCAATTTCCCCTACAATTATGGGCAAGTTTCCAAAGCCATTTTTCTGCAATGCCCATACAAGGGTGTCATGGTTAGCATCAAAGACATTGTCATAGATCTTTCCATTATCATTTATAGGAGTCTGATAGCCATTAAAAAAGGCATAGTCAACAGGAAAATTGGGATCTTTGTAGAGGCTGATGAAAGGATAGATGTTGACGGTAAATGCAGCTCCATTTTCATTCAAGAACTTGACAATCTGCAGCATTAAGTCATGGATGTCCGGCCGGAAGTCACCATCAGAAGGTTTATCTGATGAACTCTGATATACATCAGCATTTAATGGGACAGTGACTTTAACTTGATTGCCCAAACCAGATTTTATCAGAGCTGACTGGATATTTTGAAGAGCTGGTAGAGTTGTGGCTTCAAAGGTGCCATTGTATGTTGACAAGAAAGGTTCATTCCCCACTGCAACATACCTTGCAAAAATTAGAAGAAATAGACGTAAGAAAACACAGACAGTTAAATTTATAATCAGGGAAATGTTATCCGTACTAGCAGAAAAAAAGAAATGGAAAAAACACTGCAAGAGTAAGACAAAGGTTTCCATGATTCCTATTAATCTAAAACCACATATTTCAGTCTAACTCTTCATGAGATCTATCAAGAGTCTAGACAATACCTCTGAAAAAATTAGGAAGACATTTCAACTTTCTGGTTTAACAATGTGACAGAGTGAGAGTAAATAATCATATGATGTCTTATTACCATCCCAAACTGTTATGGCAACAGCTTAATACACATGGACAAGAAATTAACATCATATCCGAATGTCACTCTTGAGTGATTGAAAGTTAAATGTATTATCAATTCAGTGCTGGTAATTGTGAGCAGTAGTAAAAGCAAGAAAGACAGAAGTGATCATGAATGAATAAATTTACATTCTAAATTGCAGAGAGGAAAACCAAAATTAGTGTCAACAAAAGGAGGGTTATTGTGTAATATGCATTTTTAGAGGAAAGGAAGGCTTTGGAGATAACATATGTAGATTTTAATAATCTATGACTTATAAGATCAATCCAAGGATATCTGGAACACTTTAGCTGTTGGATTTCATGTTGGATGATAAATATCAAAGAAGCGCAACCACTCCTAATTACAAGAGAGTTGGCCAGGGAAGGTTAGTATAATTCCTTAAATTAGTAAAGGGATAGGAATAAATGGAAATAGATATCATAAGTATGTTGACTCGCATAAAAACTATAATATAGGTAAAACTAAGATGCAGAGACCATATATTACTAGTGGCATGAGCAAAATTTTCTGAAAAAACAGTTTAAGATCGATCGTATAGCTTCAAATAGCATGATCATTTTACAGAAATATTATTTTGTAATTGTAGAAACAAGTGGCACAAGCAGAGAACGACACTAGAATGTCGTTCACTAATAAAAGCAGAAAGCAGAAAATAAGAAGGATAAATCCTAAGGCAGTAAAAAAAATATTTTTGTTCTACTGCTACAATGGAAAGAGAAATAAGATATACTCATGGCATCAGAACAAGTAGTATCACTGTTAAAAGTGCATACAGTTGAAATATGTTGAAACTTGCATCTTATATCTGAACCTTTGTTCTTCCGTTTTGCAAATGTCGGGCTATGTGAACTTATAGTTATATACCAAATTGACACGTATATCTTTCATGATGATAAGTGAATATTCCATTTGTTAAGGTGTAAAACTTGGGGATACTAAATTTACAAGATCAGACCCCCTCCCCCAAACACAAAATAAAACGACAAACTAAGATTTAAGTTAGTGAATCATGCAACTGCAGAAGCACCAGAACATCACGCAGAATTGTCCAACCCAAAGCCAGATGAGTCGGTTATTCACAGAACATTTAGCATGCTTGTCATGTCTAACCAATTTGGTTTTTGGTTCAGCCGAGCACTGAAATGCAAAAGTCAGTGTAGTTTTTTATGTTGATGAAGAGGACTTGACTAGTACCAGTAAAGACAAGACAAGAGCAAGAAAGTGGACTTGAGTGAGAATCTTACAAATTGTGCGGACTTATATAGTTGGATATATAGAAGTAATGAATCTATAACTGAGTATGTGTGATTGGAGTTCAAACATCATCAGAATACAAGTAAACTATAGTAGTCAACCTGGCGTTTCCGAGTTTGCATCTCTTCAGATTAGGAATGATATTCAAAGCTAATGGACAACTGTAGATTTCCCTTAAAATCTATTGTATAATCATTGCACAATTAAATAAGTGTTGATAAAGTTCAGCATCTAACTACCATCTAACGTAACAATATTTCATGTTCACAACTTAAATTTAATCCCAACTCAGTAGAGTTGGCCACAATGATTATTCTCATTTTTTTTTGGTGAATGATGGTTCTCATTTTTATTTCTAAAGGAAGTTCTCTGGTTCATGCAAATCCATGTCATCAACCAACAGCTAAGACAAGCACCATGTCAGTACTTACAAGGAGCTGCAATTTATACCCTAAAGAATCCTTTCACAACATGAAACGCAGAATTACATGATTGAATTACTCAATATGTGCATTCATATGGAAAGCTGAGAGTCTCCAACCAATGGTTAGATTACTTGACAGAGAAAAAAGGGATTACCTGATGTCTACTCCGCCAGAAGAGACGTGCGAGGAAACATTTTTAGAAACCCATTTTTCAGCTGCTTGCACACTGTTAGCCAGTGAATAGAGCATGTCATTTGGAATACCCACCATCACCTGAATCCCAGACTTCTTTAGAGCATCCAAAATATTGGAATCAGCGTCAAAAAGCTTAACCTTCTGAATGCCATTGTCTTTTAGCATTTTCACCACCGTCGACGCTGGCAAAGGGTGTGTTAACTGTGTGCCCCAATTTACACCGATTCCACTCACTGAAACCACTAACAGCGCAATACAGAACAAGGGGACGAGAAGCTCACTGAATTTCACTCCTCCCATCAACTTCATAAACTCTTCCCCAAGATACCTACAGAACCAGAAATTAGGACTACAGGACAAACAAAATCTACCCTGTTTTATGATCGTATATCAAAACTGAAGCTCAAATCTGCTTTTTCATTACCTGGGTTTACACAATTACGTTGATCTGTTGTACAAATAGCCCCAGAAACCAAAAGGTGGCAAGCTAAAGGCAGAGCTTAAAGAGTGTTTCTTTCAAGTATGAAGTAGACAGATTTTGATAGGTGGAGACTACCTCATAGAAGAGAAGTCAGGCGAAAAAATCAATAGATCATAGCTTAAGAGATGAAAAAGACATACTGGTACAATAATAAAATCAGGGGGGAAGCGTCAAGATAAGGCCGTGAAGAAATTCTAAGAAAGCAACAGAATTGAGCGTTTAAAAATTAAAAGCTCTGCAGAAAAGCTAACAAGAAGAAGTTGCAGTAAGATATCCTACCCCAGAGAGATCTCTTTGGATAGCAGAACTTCTAATGTGCTATAGTAAAGCATCAGCATAAGACAGAGACTCAGAAGGAGTGAGAGAAAGAAAGAGAAAGAGAGTGGACAATGAATTAGAAGAAAGAATTTATGGTGGAGAATCTTTTGTTGGGTGAAGTAAGCAGGCAGGCATACACAAGGAACTGTTACTAGACTTTTTCAAAATATATCGAAAATACATACTTGCATGTAATAAATGAGTTAATTATTATTAATTCTTATGAAACAGAAGTCCCACTGCAGAAAGCTTATAATTTCTTCGTTGTCGCCGTCCTCAGAGAAGTACCTTCCTTCGCATCAGAGTCTCAAGAGATGCCAGTTGCCAAATAACATTAGCCCAAAACCACGAATATGGTCTTACCCTCTTGAGTCCGAACTCCCAAGTTTCCTTCCTGTTTAAAGTTTATGAACATTTTGCTGCAGTACGTTAAAGCATAGATGAGATAGAAAAGAAGAGTCTTGAAGCTAGCTAGATGGTGTATTAAAGTCTTTTCCGAATAGACAATAATGCTAACCTTTAATGTTTATCGCACTTGTCCCCTCCTCATTGCCCAAAGCCTCGTTGTCCTGACGTCTTGTTCAAATCCAAGACAACCGGATGGCGTGGGATTTCCAGTAAAGTCCTGTGCACTCCTTTCTTCTTTTTTATTCTTTTAGTTTAATTAAGTTTGATAAACAATATATAATATAAATATTGGTAGCAAAGCAACTCTATCCCTTTGCCCTTTTACAACTGAGTGGGCTATAAAAGTGGGCCAATGATCGTTTATACCATTAAGCAACCTTCCTCAACCGAAGGGCTGTTTTCTAGTCCAATCTTGGTACCACAAATTGCACATAATAATGCACCGTTCCACTTAAAGATGGTATCCGGCAGCAGCAAGGGCTGTTTTGATGTTAAAAAGTATATATATACTTTTTTTTAATTTTTAATTTTTAAAATCAATATTTTATCTGGCTTGAGCCAGACTCAAGATGGGATTAAAAAAAATAAATTGAATCCTGGCCCAATTTTTTAGTTGTTTTAGAAGGATTGAGTTATATATAGACAAATTCCATTCCACTGTTAATTAAGTATTGTATATTCCAACACTTGAACATTTCAAATTCAGATTGTTGAGAATGGAATTGATTAGGAAAGAAAAATGATGAATTTGGTTGGAGATGTAGTTGCAGATATTACAGTAGTCCCACTTGCGGTGGTTGTTATTTGTCAACAACTCAATCAGGGAAGGTCATCCACGATACAGTCACGCTAAGATGTCACAAACCAATATATAATAAATATGCATGGACCCCAACTCGTCCTAGCCTACCAAAATGACGAGATGAAAAATCTTCACAAGGCTTTTATCATATTATAGAGTATATATATATTAGAGTAAGTTTTTCATTTTTTAAGAAATAAATTAAAATTAATTTAAAAAATTAATTTTTTTTAAATTTCATAACACAAATATTAAAAAATAACTCAAAATACAAAGTATAAAAAAAAAAAAACTTGTGATTTTTTATTTTTTAATTTATTTCTTAAAATTAAAAATTAGAAAATTAAAAAGTTAAAAACCTTGAGATTATCCATAGGATAAAAGTCCCCAAATCTTTAACCTAAGATCTCCAAACTGTCAGGTTTGGACAAATTAATCTGACAAACCTTACCCACTCCGTTTTGACACTGTAGCCATGCATTATAATGGGTATTTAAGTATCTTTGAGTGGATTCATCCATAATCTCTTTTAAACTCTATATGCGAGACAGAATGACTCATCAAATGCTGGAATGAATTAGGGGTATGATTGTTTAGGATTATTAAATAATATATTTTTTAAGAGAATAAATTTTTCTAAAGAAAAGTTATTTTATATTTAAATATAATAATTAAGAATAATTTTTGAATAAAAATAAATAATTTTAAAAATAAAAATTTATTTATTTTTATTAAAAGTTATAATTTTTAATTTTTTTTATAAAATTTTTTATTAACTTGTTATTTTTATATAAGTTTAAATAAATATATATATTTTTATCAGAATATATTATTTAAAAAAATAATTTATTTTTAAAATAAGTTAAAATAAATAAGACATAAAAATAAAAAAAATATTAAAATAGACATAGACCTAGTGGTACATGACCTACCCTAGTATGCAAGGACTGGATAACCTACATTCGGGGAAACATTATTTGAAATGGAAAAATTCTTAACTATTATTATGATTAGCTTAAATATTAGGTTTTATAGATTAATGTTACATATAGGACTAACCTTGTTCATGCT
>JASKGM010000008.1:3309129-3338089 GCA_034509205.1 Ceratonia siliqua
AAAAATAACAATTAATGCTTCATTGGTAATGTAAAACGACAGATAATTTGAAACAAAATAAAGCTTCCAAAACGACAAATAATTTGAAACGGAGGGAGTATCTTTTTATAAGTTGTTGGAAAGAATGGAATTTGTAAAGCTAGCTTCACTGACAAACATCCTACTGTTCATGTTTTAAACTTCCCCAGCCAAATATGGATGGACGCAACTGCTATCCTGATGAGCATTACTTGCCAACCTTTTTTAATGTCAGTGTACAAATCTTTGCTCTTTTTTTTTTTTTTTTTTTTTTTACTAATAGGGCATTATTCTGTCTCTACTTGCTGACTTATTTGGTGTATGTTCAGATGCTTGATCCCAAGGGAATGGCAAATTGGTCGGTAACATTTGTTGATTGGTCTGAAGGGAAATGGCATCCAAGATCATACGCAGCTCATGAAGTTACTTTTGAGCTTCTTAAAAGCATAACGGTATGTGACGCAAACCTTACTCTTTCTTCCTTCAGTTAGACTCCATAGTTTTGAGGGGTAAAATTACTTTTGTGTTCTTCTGGTTGAGTCATCAAAAGGGAAACTTGAATCAATAAGTGACTTGGTCTTTTACTAGGTTGCCATCTCAGTTCCTTTTCTTTCCCCTGTATTAGTTCACAAGGTAATCTTAATGACATGATCTCGTTCACTGCAGTCCATTGTTGCAAGCCCACGTTTCACAAGTGATCCAACGGTATAAGCTCTTTTTTTTTTGTTTCTTTGAAAGGAATACATCAATATTATTGGTTTTGTGAATTTTAATTATGTGACTTGCAGAGATCACTGGTGACTACACCTTGCATGTGGAATGGGATGAAACGACCTTGTTATCTATTTGCCAGGAAGTTTTATCCAGATGCTATGGACAAATTGTTGCACCTTTTTTCTAATTTTGAAGAAGTCTAAAGTATTTCCGTTCATAATGATTCTTTAGTCAGATCAACTTCAAGTGATCCCCAGCCTCGCCTTCGCTCTTGCACATACCATTCTGCTTTGCTAAGTGCTGTAATCTAGAGGCAAGTGGATAAGACTTTATAGGAAGACAAGGAAGTTGATTCACTTGCCTTGGCTTCACAAAACTGCGGAGTTTGGATGAGAAGCTTCGGTATCCTTGATGAAGGACGAGGAGGGACAAGTTTTGGTCTTAATATCACTAGTGTTCAGATATGCACAGAATTTTATTCAAAGGGATCAATCTTTACAATAATATATATTCATATCAAAATTAAGTTGATGTTTCAAGATTTTATAATATAGAAACTATTACTTTCATTTTGAACTATGGCAGATGCATCTAACAGTCATGAATAGTAACTAAAAGCAACCATCTTCAACAAAGTCGTTCCTCCTAGCTAGCAGACCCAAACGAGTTTGTTCAATCAAGCAGATTATTCACACCATAATTAAAAAAATTCATCAGAAAAACTTTTGCAGCCACCATTCATGTTGGAATTTTATACTTATATATTCCCTTTTTTATTATTAAATTAATAAAAACATATACTAATAATTATTAATAACAATATATAATACATAAATAATATAAAATAAGTGTAAAATATATAACGTAACTAATATAACGCAATGGAAAGAAATGAAGAGTTTCTAACTTGGAAAAATCTTGTCAATGATACAATTACACTGTTGTTTTGTGTTTATGAAAATTAATTTTCATACTCCAAACTATCTTTTTTTTCCCCTTAAATTTTGATAAGTAGAATGATAAATGTATCCTAAATTTCACTTTAAACGTATACTATATCCTCCTAGTGAAGATCAAATTTGATCTAAAGCTCTTATATCTATTATACAATAGATAACTATGTTCCAAACTTCACATGTATATAATACTAGTTGATAAATAAAACTAGTTAACACCTTCACCATGCTTAGGCTTTTTGAGACTTTATTCCAATTCAATTAATTTATTTGCTAAAAAAACTAGAGAAAATATACTGAGAAATCATTTCATTATATTTTTATTAAACCACGTCAAGTACTCTTTACTAATACTGATTACTTTTGATAAGGTTACCAGTAAAATGAGTACAAGAGATCATATATTAAGATCCTAGTGTGCATGAGTTGGATGCAAATATACCACTTATTAATTACAAATGCTATCTTATCTTGAGGAAAATGTACGATATATATACTTAAAATCGAAACGAGAATAAAAAAATTGAATAATTAAAACAGTAGCTCATTTTGAAGATATTGTACTATAATATTGGGATTGGGGCTAAACAAAGATTATCTTGTTAAAAAGACGAGAACCTCCAGCTAGTTGGGTGCATGCTTGGGTACGTAGCTTGTACGAATTATACGTATTTATTCCTTAAAATTTGTATATGATATCTTGTTCATGACGGTTCCATACTTTAAGAGGATATTTTTTCTGCAGAAAATGTTCATTTCAGATTCCATTCGTCACCAGTTATGTCATTCTTGTGTGCTCCATTTAAACTCCTTTCCACTTTAATCGGATATGATTCTTTAGATCAACAATTATTTTCTTAGGTAATCTTACCCTTTTTCTTGGTAGACAATTAACAGTTTAGGAACAAATAAGATGGAATAACAGAATTTCGGTGTTGATGAGTTCAAAAAAATTAATTAAAGAACACACACACTACCAAACAATATTATAGATTATGAAAATGGTGGAATCTATGCTCATTTACAACTCTTCACCACTAATTCTGAGGTATTAGATGCTTCTCTTCTTACTTTAGTTTAATTTTATGTATTTTATTTACTCTGAAGGAATATGGCATGAACCAAAATAATTCCAATCCTAATCATGATAAAGAAACCTAATTATTCACCTAATTTACAATATTCCTAGTCTAGATCATTGCCTAAAGCTAGCTATATGTCCATATTCTAGTATGAATCACATTATTTTTAGTCCACTTCACTTATCTTTGCTTTATGTCACCACAAATCAAAATATATATATGAACATTTATATAGTACATGTACTTACTTAATTAACTCGTTGTGGCCTATTAATGGGGTACATATCCCTCAAAGAAAGGGCAAATCATTAAGTGATCGATGGCAAAAGGTTTAGTTTATTGAATCCATAATATTGGAGAGAAAAGTAAATTATATTCATAAGTCCTAATAGAATCAGAAACCCACTTTAACTAAACCATATTTTCATGCATAAATCTCATGCCACATATATACCTTAAAGCTACCAATTAGATATATGAACTCCCTCTTTAACATTTAAATTAGTTCTAATTAATTAATGATGATAACCATCAATCTGCAGCTAGCTAGCTACCAGGAAGAATATTAATGCTGTGTATTAATTCCAACTTCAGCAAAAGGTTTACAACTGGAGCTGACACTGATAAGATGCCATAGAAGTTTCTATAGAAGCCAAAGGCAAATTTTCTAAATAGTAATACTCTATAATTAGGTGGTTTATATAAGGCAGCTGAATTGGAACAAGTAGCTATGATCACAGTAAGTGGGGTAATTAGAAAAGAGGAGAGCATAGGGAAGGTTCCTGTTGAGGTTAACTTTCGCTTGATTCTCATGTCTCGTGGAATTTGGTGATTTACCCCCACCAAAGTATTTTTATCCTAACCTAATTATTGAAAAGTCTGGATTTTTTTTTTCTTCTCAATGAAAAAGGAATCGAAATTTGAATCTTGGTGAGTTGGAATTGTCCTCCAAAATTCAAACAACTTTACAAGCTGACCAATGAAATCATGGGCATCCTACTTGGACATATAAGAAAAGATATGAGAGAATCTGTTGCCACCTTGTCTATAAATTAGCAATACGAAAGCCACTGCCTGCAATTTTGGCTAAGACTTTGCTCCTTCTCAATCTTAATTAGATCCTCTTAAAAATAATTAATCCAATGCAAACCTTTATGGGCTATCAATTAGGCGAATTAAGCAAAGAAATGAGCTGAAAATAGTATGCCTTTATCTAAAACTGGTCAAGGATTTATCCAAGTTGGTTTAATGGATTTCCTGAATCAGATCAAAGCTAGGGTAGGGTCTATATATTGAGTAGGGGACTTTGTGGCTTGTATAAAGAGGGACATACAGCAACATACACTGACCCTTTGGACGCTCAAAGGCACGCACGCACGAGCCAAACTCTTAAATTCTAAATTCATCAGCTTTAGAAATTGGAACGTCTAGGACCACCTTTGAATCAGTCAAGTCTAGCTGTGATAGCCATCAAGCATATATTCATATAATGGACATTTGAATAATCAAATTAATCATCACATAATTAATACATAAGTTTAATTTGTACGTGGGAGAGAAAATCTTCAACTTCTTAAAACGTAGGATTTAATCTGCTGATTTTTTTGTTTATATAAATTAAGCCAACCATATATATATATATATATCTAGAAGAAGAGAAGATCGAATTAATTAAAGGTTTTTTTAATATATATCCAGGTTTAGAGAGAGTTGAACTTAAACATTTCTACCCAACTTCATTCACTCTAATTACATTAAGTTAATTACCACAGTAGACTATAGATTACTCGATCATTACTAGTGTTTTGATAAGATATTGATAGATTTTTCCATTCGATCATATAATTAGTCAAAGGTTGAAATTAAGGCACGGAGACAAGCATTCAAGGACAATGTAAGTTAATGACAAATTTGACAAGGCGGCTGCAATTAAAGGTTTATGTTTCTCCTTGTTGTGTGGAGGACCATGAAGCCCATGTGATGCCATGTGGGCAACTCAGCATTTTTCAGCAGTATAGTATATTCTGTTGCCTTAATTTATAGGACAATGATGATGATAATTGAAACCCCCGTGTGTGGTCCTTTGATATTTTATGCGACAATTTTAGAGGCTCAATCATTTTTGAAGTGACTTTAATATCAAATGCCTAGCTATTGATGAGGTTTGAGTGGTGATAAAAAAGTTGTGTTGGATAACCCAATCATCTACTAATTATGGGCTTATCATTGCCTAACTAATCACCAACAGATAACAATGAAAAAAAAGATTTTTTTTTTAAAAAAAGGTATATATATATATATGCATGAGCTAATTGGATTTTCCTTTTTTTTTTTTCTCTTTGTATTGGCTAATTACTTGATTAATTAAACCAGAAGGATTAGCTAACTTTTTCTTCTTCTCAAAATTGTATATATTTCCTATTCAATTGGAACAATCTTATCATAAAAAAAATTAATTTGGCATTTTGTGGAAAAAAAAAAAGATTCTACCTTTTTTGTAGTGTTAGAAAGAAAAGGAAAGGGGAAAACATAACCAACTGAAAAACTATCGTAGTTTAAGACAATGTTTCCCGTGAAGAATATGGAAATTAGATATGTTAGGGAATGAAACCGCCCCAGTTTTGCAAGGCAAGCATTGTAGCAGAATAAAGTTCAAGTTACGTATGGTTAACCATTAGCTGTCATTCCCAGATTCTTTACTTTATATAGAACAGAAGGCCTTTCATGATTAAAAGTACTAATAATATAATTACCCATTTTTGAAATATTCAAGAATTTTTCATATATAAAAATATTTTTCATCCAGCTTAGTTAGGATTAATCTAATCGAGCAAGTTTGGTGCTTAAGGGTTAAGTACAGATTGTATATATAGAATAAAAAGGCTTTGTTCCTATATTTAGGCATCAACAAATTGGCTTTATGCCAAGCTTAGGAGATATATAACAGTGCTACTTTACTATTCACAACTTTATTTTCTATATAAATTAGAAAGGTTGACACTCATGACAAGGAGAGCCAATGGGTGACGTACTGTGCCTCAACGACCTTCCATTTTTCAAAACAAAATAATAATTGCTAGCTATTTTAATTAGAATTAGAAGCAATTAACATAATTTCCTGTAGGGTTTGAAAAGTCAAAAGTTAAATTAACTACAGTGCCTTGAGCTGTTTCAGAGGCAATTAATTGCATTGATTAATTCCAAGCTCTTATAATTTTCAGCAACAAATTTAATTATTATTGGATACAAAATTTTGAAATTTTTTTAATTAATTGGAGTAATTAATTAGGGTGATTCTGAAAATGAGGTGATGAGAAAACTGAAGGTTATGAATTTGACTACACAAAAAGATCCTAAAATTGCCTTTAAGGTGTCCATTTATTCCCAATGATGAGTACCCAATAAAAAAGAGCTGCAGGTGGTGCTTTCAGCTACCAATCCCACCAACATGTGAGGAACCTAAGATCAATCACTCCCACTCTCTTCACGTGGACATCTCGTGATGTAAGTGGGTGCCAATACTTTAGTTGATTGACTTTGTAAATACATAAAAACATTTTGGCTAAATTAGATTCCCCATATAGAGCTAAAGCAGATATAATGAAAGCCACAGAGATTCTCCGCCTGGTTCTTGTGCCCTAAAATGACACCCCTAGGGGCATCCATGTACTCTCATATTAAAACCCATTAGGCCCCACAATATCTAGATTCTATGCCAAACCCAAACATGCCCTACTTTTAACTCTTCCACTTCCATGGAGTATTTTCATCTTGTTTTTATTTGCTCCCTTGCCCTTCTCCCACATATATATATACCCTTTCCCATACCCATCCATTCCTCAACAACCAACCCAGCTTCTTTTCTTAATATCTCCTCTCTCTCTCTGTCTAGAACCTCTCTCATATATATATATATATATATACTCATCAAATCGAAGAAGCCAGTATGTCTGGGGTTTGGGTATTCAACAATAATGGTGTGTTTCGTTTGGAGAACCCTCAAGCAGAAGGGTCAGAAGGAAGGCAAGGGAGTAAGGGAAGTAGCTCAAAGAGGAAGGTATTGGTGCACTTGCCAACAGGGGAGGTGGTGTCGTCGTACCGTTCTCTGGAGCAAATATTGACTGATTTAGGGTGGGAGAGGTACTATAGAGGAGACCCAGAACTTTTCCAATTCCACAAGCGTTCTTCCATTGACCTAATCTCTCTCCCAAAGGATTTCTCCAAGTTCAACTCCGTCTACATGTACGATATAGTCATCAAGAACCCCAATGTCTTCCACGTCCGGGATATGTGAGTCTGTCCTGTAGCTAATTATTATATAGTCTCATTGATCATAGTTCTATGCTAGCTCTTTAATTTTTCTTTCTTGGGTCAATCCCAGTTATTTTTTAAGTGTGTTTTTCTCATGTGGATGTGCTCCTGGCTAGAGTTTATGGACAACTCTGGTGAATCTTTTGGTTTGTTTGTTTGTTTTTTGGCCTAATTTCCCGAAGCCTAGCTGTTTTTTGCTCATAAGGAATAAGTTATAGAGATGATGGGTGAGAGTGCATTGTAATTTCTTAATGTAATATACTTCAGTTTCTTGGGATGACTTTGAAGTTCGCATTGTTTCCCATTTCTTCCTCTCTATATAATATATATGTGCTATACTTGGTAATCTTCTTTTATTTTTTGGGACGGCAAAAAAAAAAAAAAAGAGTTTCCCTCACTTGCTTTTTCAGTTCTGACATGTGGGCATACTAGGATTACTTTTGTTTCCAGCACCGATTCAGAGAAAAGGCCCACGGGTGTTGTACGTGGCATTCTCTGATTGATTAAGGTCAACAGAAACAGCAGGGAGTGGTTTTTTACTTTGTATTTTGGCTGCGAAAATGAAGAGAAGTGGGTTTTGTTAATAAGAAAAAATTTGGTATTATTGTAATACTCTATCCAGGATCATTACAGTGTAAAACTTTGTTAGCTTTTCGAAAAAATGAGATCCCACGTAAGCTTTTTTTAATTAAGATACTTATAGGATTGCACTGCCTATGATATTGTATATAAAAATACTGTTTACTTTTACGTACAAGGCTAACCTACTTTTGGGACATGATGGGTGGGCCACGAAAACATCCTAATAATATTAGTATCAAATTGGTTTCAAAAGGGGGGAATTGATAGAGCACATTACAGTGTTTCAGGGGTATTTTCCTTGAGAGACAAATTAAAGATCAATGGTATACAAATTGTTTAAGAATTTAATTTTTAGAATATTAGAAGAGGGAATTGAAGGAGAAATTATGTTTAGTGTGGATGGCTATGGAAGATGAGAAATGAATACAAAGGCTTATCCTTCATCCAGTAAGATGGGAAAGTGGTTGAGGAGAGAGAGAGAGAGAATCTGGGAGCCAATCATATGGCAACAGCCATCGTACTATCTCTTGGATTTGGATTAGGTTTCCATAATCTTTTCTGTTATGTTATGGGTGAAGACCTTCACGTGAAGCAGATTACGACACGCGGTCTCAATCCCGGCGTGGTTCCCACGTGTTCCAACACCATGCCCCATTTTATGAAAATGAAATTTAATCTATTCTGTCCCCTCTTTATGCTTCCATATTTATCCACGGCGTCCAACATTTTTTTTAAAAAAAAATTGCTAAAATTGTTTTTCTTTGGCTATTTATTTTGTATAATGGTATTTGCAATATAATTCAAGATCCTTTATTTGACATGATGGGATGATTAATAGATGTTCAAGCAAGCATGGGATATCTAATCTTAGGTTTTGAAGCATTTCACATAATCATTTATATTATTATATATGTTTTTGTATTTTTATAGTACTTTTATCTGTTAAAATGATTTCATAAAAGACATACAAAACTAGAATAAATGTTTCTAAAACTTTAAAAATAGTGAGATGATTGAATAGTAATGTTAAATTTTATAAATAAAAAATTATTAGTGAACGATAATCTTTTTGAGAATTTATTTAAAGTTTAAATATTATTATTATTATTATTTTAAATTTAAATATGATGTTGACGCAATACATTAAGCTCGTGCATCTAAGATACACTTATGTGATTTCAATCCAATATAAATTACTAATACATTATACATGAAGATGTACTAGGGTTGTGCACTAGATTTTTTAATAGATTTCAATCCAATTCGATGGATTAATTACATGCATTAGAAACAAGTGAAAAATAATGCATATGTATGATATTAATCAACTCAGCTTCAAAGCCTGCCTTCCAAGATTCACCAAATCTGTTTTGGGATAATGGTTGCAATGGTCAACATTAACGTCAATGTCCTTTATAATAAATTAGCCTGCTTTTTTTTTTGGTATGACTTAAAAGATAACAGCTTAAATTCCTTATCATTCATTAGACTACAACTAATTGCTTGTTTGTTTCTCCTTTCTATATTGTATATAATTCCAGTACAATCGTACCCTCAATACAGCTAACTTGTTCTAAAATTGCAGCTCCATCTGGTCCAACCAAACAATCTTCAACTGCAATAAAGCCAGAACTCCAAAACCTGTTTCAAAAAAATTTGTAGCGTAATAATGTATTTAACCAGGACAATGGATTTAGTGGGCAAGTTGTCCAAAAGGCTCATACTATATATATATATATATATATATATATATAATTTCAAAGCATTCAAGATGCAATTGTTTTGTTTCTATAACTCAATTTTATATAATATCAACAAGGCCAATTCCAATTATGTAAAATTTTTTATCAAAAGTAGGTAAGCAAACTGCTAAGATTCTCTAGCAAGCGTAAAGAGATTTGCACTGCGGGAATGACAAATGTATTTGGTTTTAAGCATACATTAAATTAGTCCATTAAGAAACATATCTACATCCTCTTCAACTCCATTAATTAAAATAGACTGACACAGCATCAATGGTTCACGTCCTGGAATCCAGCTCAGTTATATTCCTCAGGTGATAATTATCAAGCTTGCTTGTAATGGTAGTCATCAATGGTGGAGTATACTAAACCGTCATCTCCAAGAGTCTTCAGCGACAACCTATATAATAAACAGCTTAAGTTACATTGCATGCGCCACACACACTTAGACACATTCGTACAGATATTGAGATAAACAGATAGAAAGTAAGAGATTACATGATCTTGTCCAGCGGAAGTTTAAGCGCTCGAGATAGTTCATCAACATGTATTCCCCTATCATCCGACCTGCAATTCAAAAAAACAATTTAGAAGTTTTTCACTACATTTTTCTCAATCTTAAGAATTTAAGGAAAACCATGAAATATAAAGTAAAAAAAAATTACAAAAAACGTAAAATTCCCATTGTATAACTCACATGTCTGAATGCTGCTGCAGATAGTCAAGAACCAATTTGTCACAATCCTTGAGTCCATCCGCGCTATATTGTGCATATAACTGAGGGAACGAAAATTAACCATCAATCCAATTAAACAAAGAAACAAGCATAAATACCATAGAAACTTTAACAGATCAATTTCATACCGGATTTGAAGATGGTGCCTGATATCCATTTGAGGCATTTCTGACAGGAGTGTTCAAAGATGAGTCTGATGATGGAGGTTGTGCAGGAGTTATTCCATCCACCTAGGAAAAAAAGTTGCAAATTAAAGAAACAGAATGCATTATGTTCAATTTTCAGGTAATCAATCCACGTGATGACGTGAATACAATTACAATATGCCCACCCAAGTTAGGTGTGATGCCTAACTGAGCATATATCTCGCATTTAATGATTCCATAAATGGGTCAACCACAATTCTCAATTTATCAAACTCCTTCCGTCTTAACAGCATCAATTGCATCATATTATGAACTCCTAACTGAAAATATGCATTTAAAATAATGAAAGAAAATGGGCTTGAGGTTCATAAATGGGAAAACATGTACCTTTGTTTTGGACTGGAGGTGATTATGTATGCAATCAATAAAGTGAAAAGAAATCTCATCAAAATTCATCACAGGCCTGGGAAACACAGCACAAGTATGAAAAAGAATGATACAGTCCAGCCAATCTGCAAATATAAAACTTCTCAAAGTATATGTACAATAATCTGGAAAATCACTTTCTCAGTACAAGAAATATCACTTTGTGATCACACGTAAATCCTCAGCAAGAGAAACATCCAATCTTCAAGCCAAAGAGTATTATTATTGGGGGCAAAATTGAATATCCAAATACTACTTCCACAGAGGTAACAAGAAGAACACCCTCCATCCAACAGGCAGGATGAAATAGTAATTATTACTCAATTTAAAATGAAAATGAATTTGATTATAGCTATCAGACAAACCACAGTTCTCTAAACCAATATGCTGGTCTCAAAGAACTAAAGACCTTGTAAGCTTTGAAGATAACATTATCACAGAAAGGGAGAAAACAAATTGACAAGAATTCATTCTGCCATGTCCACAACTCCACATCAGGACTTAATGCCAACTTGCTAAAGCTTTGAATATAAGCACGGTTATAGTTTAAGATTGAGTTGAGTTACATCACAAATTGAACTAATGTCTTTGCAAAAACCATAAATTTGAATCTATATCAGAGGTACCTAAGCCTGCTAAACAGCATAAAATATCCATAATGCTAAAATCAAAACATTCTGTAAATTTAACATGTCTAACACAGCCGTTGCCAAAACTCATTCATACTGACCTGGAACAAAGAGCAGTAAATATGAAATTCTTAAACTCCTCTACAGAACTACATAACTTCAATAACTATCAGAAAGAACAAAATTATCAACAAATTAGAGGACCACCCAGCTAACACCAACTTTATGACTTCATGTGCAGCCAGATACACTCAGCAGTTTTTTTTATCAAGTAAAAATTTATAACAGAATAAATTTAAAGTTATATCCCCATTTTAAAATACAGATGAAAAGAAACTATCCCCAATTTAAACTACATCCCTCTTGCTTATTCAATCAAAAGAAGAGAGAAGACCTATCTATCCAAGTAGAATATGCATGCACACACAAGAATGACAATCTACAAAAAAGAGAAAAAGACCACTAAGCCTCAAGCTGCACTGCTTAATGCCTTTAGGACCTCTCCTGTTTGCCATTAGAGGAGGTTCAACCGTACAGGTTATTGGGTCCGGTTTTAGGGATCTAGCACAGGGCACTGATGATCTCTGGTTACTTCCCTTTCCTGCCTCACCCCCATTTCTTGGTTTTCTAGCCTAGTTGTGTATGGCCCCAAGAAATGTTAGGAGCTGTGCAATTGTGCATCAGGTTGAACCTAGCATGTGAATTAACAACTATATTTAAGCTACTGGATCATGTTGCTCAACTCATCACAAATTGAATGGACTCAGATAATCCTAAATATCAAATATTCAAAGCCCAAACAATTTGGAAAAAAAACATTGCATACCCACATTCAACTGTATTAGGTCAAACCCCCCAAAACGTTAGATACCCCTGTATGAAACAACTCAAGCTTTGTTAAGCAGGATAAAACCTAATGGTCCTAGACCTAGAAGCACTTGCATCAGACCACTTTTCCTACTACAGAATAGTGCCTCAAGACCCATGAACCTGACTCCCATCTATCAGTACCCAGGAGCTACTTGGTTCTTCAATATCAATTACCCACATAATTAGAAAATCAGACATTGTGAATTCATAGACCAGCCATGGATTATGTTGAAAACCCACGAAATTGTAGAAAACCCAAGAAAACAGTAGCTAACTGATGCAATAACACAGCACTGAAATGGTGGTTTCTGGTATTATATATGCCACTATCCAGAAATACAACACAAAACAAAGTCTGATCACACACTGAAAAAAGAATTATAGCAACACAGCACAGTGGTCTCTTGAATTACAAACTAGAACAGATAACAAGAAATGAAATTAGATGGATAACTCATAGGTAGATAACTCTGACGCTTCTAGTGGTTGGTCACTCCAAATCCTAGCAATTCAAGAAGATAAGGGTCTCCTTCATTCCATTCCCAAATTATGCATGCCTCCCTGCTATCCTTCCTATCTAATTTATTCATTTCTCCCCATGTAACTCTCTGAATAACTGCTTTTACCTGAGTAACTGTTTTTACAACTTCCCTTACAACTGCCCTTGTCCCTTTTTATAACTGCTCCTTTCCTTTCTTTCCAAAATACCCATGGGGTCTAACAGATTATCAAAACATGAACTCTTGCATTTGGGTTGTCCAAACTCCATAGAGATTCTAAAAGCTTATTAATCAAAGTTAAAATTAGATTGCTTCAGGAAGATAATGCAGAAATGGCTTGCTGCTTGCATGTAATGACATAAACCGTCGTGAATTTACGTAAATTACCAGATTCAAGAAATAAAATTACATTTAGCAGGCAACAAATTAATATTACTGTGACACTAAAGTGATCGGACAAGCATGGCCCAATTGATAATATATAATACCAATAGGTGCAGTACACATACCTGACAGAGAAGGCGACAAGTTGCCTAACACCTTGAAAGCTTTTCAAATGCCCATACGCACGAATATACATACCATCTCTGTCATTGAACATTTTCAAAGGATAAGAACTAAGAGGTATTACTGACTCATATATTACACATCAATAGCATCCAGTTCAAATCTTACTGTATTTCTTCCATTTCCTTTGTGTCAAAAGTCTCATTCACCCTGGTTAAACAATCAAAAAGGGATTCAGACTGTTCTCCACAACATTGGTTGGTAAGATTTCTAAAACAAGTCATGAATAATTCAGATGCATTCAAGCACAATACACACACACACATGATTTTAATTTGAGATAGCATGCATAAAGTACCATCTTCGACATTTCATCCGTCCTGTTCCGTCATCTAGAATGAAACTAACATCAGTGTTTCTCTCAGCTTTCTCAAACACCATTCCAACTAAGGTTACCTGAACCAGAAAACATTTAAATAAAACCATACTAAGGATAAAATATGATAGAACTAATTTTATAAATTTCAAACCCGTGCAGCACAATTGTACAATTCCATTCTTGATAAGATAAATAAAGTATATCATTATGCAACCATCCAGATCAATGGGAAATAAACAAGTTAATTTTATATGTCAGAAGCTGCATCTTTTGTTTTTCATGAATTAGACACAAAAGCATAATATCAATTGAATTAATAAAGAAAGAGTCGTACATTGGTCACATCCACACCATTGATTATGAAATTCGACTTTTCATCACCAGAGTGAGAGGCTTCGCTTATCTGTTTCACTGTTACCGGAACTAAACCCTGAGTATCACGGTTCTTTTAGAAAGAAACGCCGTGCGGAGGACGATGGATAAAGAGTAAACAAAACATTAAAACCAGTTAGTCGACAGATAACAAGGCGAACAAATGATGTAAGTCTATAACCCATTATTTCGAAAACCCATAAACAACCTAAGCAACCAGTATTACTATTAATGGTCAAACATCAAGCTTTCGAAGGGAATGCTACAATTTTAAATCTTACACTAATCATCATTCCCTTCGTTTTCCCTACCGTGAAACGGAAATTGGTTAATGAAAAAAAGGCGAGATGAGAAAGATCACTTACTTTTGCCAGTGACGGGGATGAATCGTTGAGTTGGGTAGCCTGAGTGGCCATGAATCCACCGCCAGAAAAGGCGGAGGTGGCATCAAACTGGCTGCTCGAGAACATCTGTGAAACCCCAAGAGAGAAAACGAAAGAGATCGATGAGAGAAAGAGAGGGACAACTATTGGGCTGAGGACCAAATGTGAAATATGAACAAATAAAGAAATGGGATGGATTATATTGTTTCCCGCCAATAGTGCTTCCCTTTTCCCGCCGTTTAGGGTTTCTCGATTCTCTTCGAAGTTCGATCTCTATCAGTTTTATTATTTTTTTAATGCAGAAATTGAAAACTGGTCAAACATATAAAATAAAATCCTCCTTATTTTTTAAAAATTTTATTGTATGTACAAATTTAAAAAATAATATATAATTAATTAAACTAAAAAAATTGGCTTATTTAACTCACTTATTTTACCTATCACGTATTAACCTGGATAATTAACAAGCTAGTACCTAGTCAATGTAGTCATAATAACTAAATTTTTTAATAAATTGAAATACTATAACTTAACACCGCTCATTTAATAATATAATTTTGACGTAATTTTATTTAAACATTTTAAAAGATGATATTGTATTACAGCGATTTATGAAATATATATATATATATAAGAATTTCAAAATAATGTTTCCCCATGATACTTCGAATCTTATTATGTTTATTTTTTAATTTGATCTTTAAAATAATATTTTAATGATAAAAATGCATATTAAAAAATAAAATTGATAAAAAATATTAAAAATGTTAATAATTTTAGTACCAAAACAGTCATTCTTTTAATTAACAATTGTTGTTCGGTCAACCCATCCAATTGGTTCAGTCCGGGTTGTTTTAACCCGTTACTGGCCAAGCTACCACTTCTGAATGGCGAATAGAGAAAGAAAGGCACCCTACCCCTTCTGAAACTGCCCTCTTCTACTTCCATTTGCACGAAGAACGCTAAGCTGTCTCTTCACCTCTTTCACTAGACTAATCTCCATATGAATATTACGTATTCAGTCATTAATTGTTATATATATGGTGAGCTTGGAACTATTTTCAAGGTATCACCAATGCGTCTCACAGTTTGCCAGTCCCTTTATTTATTTTTTTGTTTAGTTTTAGTTGATTTACCGGCTCCTGTTGATTTTAGGGTTTACGTGGGATTAGAAATTCGGCAGTTTTTGTTCGCTATGATAACATCTATGTACTTTTTGTATCTATTAGTTTTTAGGGGAATACCCTTTATTGCAAATAGCGTTGTTAGAGTCATTATTTGAAAGTGTATAGTGTTGTAAATAACATTCAGAGTGGGTTTGTATTTTCGTGGCGATTTTTGAATTTTTAGTCGTTTAATTCCTAAGTACTTTTACTATAAACTGGGTTAGCATTTTAACTAGGTTTTGTATCTTGTTCTGTCAGGTTTTATCTATAACCCGGGACACAGTTTGCTAGATACAGTGCCAATTGGTCATCAACATGATCTGATATGAGAAGAATAAGGAGCATGCCATGTACTAATACAATTTTGGTATATTATAGTCCAAGCTAGTGTAAACAGCATGGAGTATATTCAATTGAAAACCAGCTAGGAATATGTAATTTGCCCCATATGCTTGGATTTTCCTCATACTAGTGTCCTCCTCTGGTGCTCATCATGTGATAAAGGATGCCGTCCTTTTGTATGTGACACAAATCAACTACACTCAAATTGTTTGGATTGTTTTAAAAGTGCATGTGGCATGCCATCCTCTTCAATGCCTGATGCAACTTCCATGGAAAATAGTGAGCCGGCTCCATCAAATGTTCAAGGCAAGTTAAGTTGCCCCTTGTGTAGAGGTGAAGTTTCTGGGTGGATTATTGTTGATAAAGCTCGTATGCATCTGGATGAGAAGAAGCGTTACTGTGATGCAGAGCAATGTGCATTCATGGGAAGTTACTTGGAGCTAAAAGTACATGCTCAATTAGAACACCCCCATGCTCCTCTGTCAAAAATTGATCCTTCCCGACAGCTTGATTGGGAAAATTTTCACCAATCATCTGAGATCATAGATGTTTTAAGTACTATTCATTCAGAAATCCCACGGGGGGTTGTTTCAGGGGATTATGTGATTGAATATGGGGATGATGATACTGGAGATGAGCTTGAGGACTTCCCTGGAGATGAAGGCAACCGGTGGACCTCTTGTATCTTATATCAGGTGTTTGACAACTTCTGGAATTCCAGAAACAGAAGAAGGTCAAGAGTAAGTGAGACAAGAAGGGATAGTCGCCGCTTAAGTTATGATACTTTAAATTTTGATGAAGATTCTGTGGCATCTATAAAGCTCGCAGAATATAGGCTAGATGAGACTGATGATGAGTTTGTTATTACAAGTGGACCCTCAAGTGGTAGCAGTGGTTATCGCAGGTGAGTAGTAAATTTTCTTCTCTTTCACACTCTTTTGCCATTTCAACATTCTAATATTAAAGTCCTTTACATTTTATGCCTTAACTTTCTGGTTAGTGAAAGTCTGACAATTTCAGGATAAGACCCTATACGTGGCTGTCTTTCTATTGATATTTTTATGATAAAAATGTTTAGAACTATAATTGAGTTTACCGGAAGCTTTCCCCTTGCACATCTCAAAACAAGTGACGATGTTTCTTTGTTTTCTAGTTTATTCCACCATTATCTGTCTGTCGGAGTGACCTAAAATCATATTCTTTTTTGGTGCTTTTGATGTTAATAATCTAATTTAACAGCTTAAGAGGTTGATATGTCATTAGCATTACTGCATTAGAGCATATGATTGCCCATATTTTAAGGTATTCTTATTTGAGAAAGAAAGCATGATCTTTTAAAAGGCTTGGATTTGTTTTGGCTCTCTACAACTTCAAAATTTAAGGTTGGCAGCCTTGATTCAGGTATTGTTGCTCTGATTTATTGTGGTTCATTTAAATGTAAATTATACTTAAAAAGTTATCTTAGATGTAAATTCCACACTAATTTGTAATTGCAATTTTTCGCTTTTCAATAGTTATCTACATGCTATTGTATTTTCAGTTAATGTTATGCCTTTTTTTCTCTAATCTTTCTTCTTGTTCTTGGATGCTGATCTTAAAGGCTACTTTTTAGAGCCATTAAGGATGACATTTCATTTGAATTCAGGTGATTGTTTTACCATATTCCCAGGACTCAATGTGATTGGCTATCAATTTTGGGAGTAAGTGTATTTGAATGAGTTACCAGTGGTATTAAGTTTGGAATTTGATGGTTGGATTAGAATGGCATGTTTGGTTTGCCCAAGTAATATTGTAATATTTCAATATTCTTAATGCTGTTAGATCATGTGTCCTTACTAACTGTCTTGTTCACAGACCCCAGATACGCCATTCCCGCTTCTATGACAACTAGGTATGTGGTGCCCAGATACCTACATTTCCTTTTTGTTATTGACTATTGTAGTAAGGTCTAAGGTCCTGACGACTTTAAATCGGCTGTCAATACACTTTTACGCCTCCCCAAAAGAAAAAAGAAGCACTTTCGTCAAAAATAGATTTCTTTCTTACAGGAAAGTATGAGGTGGTGTGGACTGTTGCGTTAGGCTAGTTTTATTCCCCTTTTAAGTACTTACTAATTTTCACCGAGTTTGCTGACAGTACCTGAACATAAGTGAAGCAAACTGAAAGGCCGGGATCCTCTGGACATGGAAAGCAGCTTTTGATACAACATGCATAGTTCACATTTAGATTATCTATTGCATATACAATGAGATCGTGCTAGACTGGGCAACTGTAAAAACTTGGCAGTTCCATGTGGTCCTATACTCCTATACACTCTAATACGGATCCATGTAAATTCTCCATCTGTTTACTCAATCTAGGAAAGTATAGTAGCCATTAATTTCCGCCTGCCCGACCAGTGCTTCCGCTAGCATTCTGCTGCATAATATGGTACACTTAATATTTTCGCCGTCTTTTCCCTGTACATATAGTTAATTGATTGTGATGTGTTCGAAACTTGGAATGACTCCAAGGAAATAATCCATGTGCTACCTGTATAACTTACAACCTTTTTTATTGGGATTTGTAACTGTCATTTACAACTTTGTACAAGAGTACAGGTGACTTCGAGTGTGAGAGTCCCACTTTCTTTTCCAAAAATTTATTTCAACACTTCCTCATTCATACTTTTCTTACACCATCATTTACTCTTTGTAAAATATATTTTAATTATAAATTTGATATATAAATTTTAAAAAAATGATATATCATCACTGTTAAATAATCTACACTTTTTATATTTTATTTTATTATTATTATTTGCGATGATATAAAAAAAAATATAAAAAAAAAGTAAATGATAAAAATAATATTAAAAAATAAGATGTGAAAGAAATGTAAAAATAATAGCCTTTATAAATTTTAAACTAATATAAATTACATTCCTTAACTTATAAAATTCAATCCTCTTATTTTCACACTTCTTTTTCTCACATCCTTTTATTTTGATAATATTTTTACTGACGTGACAATTTACTATTTCCCTAAATTTTTCATTCCATCGACGCTTTCACTTGCCCCCTTCCCTCCACTATCACTCTTCCTTCTTTCTTCTCTCTTGTCGTTTAGCGTCAGCCTTCCTCCAACTTCACTCTACGAAGTCGCCGTCTGCCTCCTCCGCCTTCGCTCTTCGACTCCGTTTGCAAAATAGGAGGATCTACATACCAGATTTGAAACCTTTTGAGATGTGAATCATCCATCAATAAAAAGTGATGGTTTTACTCTCTACCTATTTTTTGTCTACCGGACGTCAAGCTAAAGAATCCTTGGATGATAGTCCATCCAGCCTATTAGGCTTAATGAGATTGGGAAAAGACATTCTTCACTTAGACAGAAGGATGAAGAAGAATGGTGAAGACAATAGGTGAAAGAGATGCCATATCAGCAAAAATATCATTAAAAAATAGACATGTGGGTATGGAAGTGTTAAAATATAATTTCTCTTTAAAACTATACATTTTATTCTCTTATTTCGAATGACATTTTCTTGGCTTAAGAAATTAAGGGGGTGAGTAGTTTTGAAATTCATGTACTAAATTATAATTAGGGTATACTTTAAGGGAGGAAAATATTTGGCCCTAATTAATAACCTAGTCGTATTTTTTTTCACTTTAAATTTTTGTGTGTTTATAATATGATTTATTACAATAATACGAACATATTAATTGATAGGGTTAATGCTTGATATTAGCCTATGGGCTAGTTTGTAGTTTTTGGGTTGGGATCTGGCTTTGACAAATGATATTTCCATTGGCTTTTAAATTTCAAATGCATGGGAAAAGCAATTTCTGATAAGATATTGTTGAGATGACGCCCTTAGATGTGGGACCGAGGATCCCTATCAACGCAGGAGATAAGTGCAAATTTTAGTATAAAATTGACTTGATGGCCCACAAAAAGTCAAAGTTGTCCAAAAGTTTATTCCACAAGATGTTGGCCAAGCCAAAAAATTACAAAAGATAGATACTGGGTTGAAAATGAAAGGACCAGAGATAATAGTACCAAATTGCATATAATTTTGGGAGAATCGCTTATTGGCTAGTTCCTCTAGAAAAAGCAAGGTTGATACATTATTTTTCCAGGATAATTAATGAACTAGCTAATCTGAATTGACTACTTTCAAACACTATTACTTTCATTTCAAGTAGACTAGAGTATTAATTATCTATAAATAAATAAAACTTTTATACCGTAATTTAAAAAGTTTAACTTAAATTCTTTAAATATGTAGTTATTTGCAAAAAATTATTATTTAGCGTTTATTAAGACATTAAATTATTTAATATTTATGATGCATCAAAATTTTAAATAAATTTATGTATTATTTATTTTTCATAAAAGAAGCAAGGCTAAGCAGAAGATAACCGCTACAACCATAAAACCTTCTCCTTTCTCGCCTCTGGAGTCCGGACAGAGGTTTTTGAGATTTATGGGACAAGAAGTAGCAGCAGCTCAACTCCAACCATCAGTTTCTCTCTATGTGTGTGACTGAGTGCTTGTCTCTGCTTCTATAACATCACCATGGCTTCCATATTTAGATCTCGACAACTTCCACAGCCTCGATCCGGCGGCAAAATACTCCGAACCCGCCGAACGCCGACTGCCAAGACTCCCTACGACCGGCCCAATTCCTCCAATTCCGCTTCTCAAAGTTCTAATTGGCTTTCACGTTTTGTTTTTTTGCCCACTCGTTCCGTTGCTACTGTTGCTGGAAAGCTTCTTCAATCTGTTTTTGATCTCGAATCTTCGCCAACATCATCATCCTCGTCGTCTTCTGGTACCGATGAAGTTGCTGGTGTGTGATTAATACGTAGTATTGTCTCCATATTAAGTTACAGAGTTGCTGTACTTAAATTACTAGGGTTTTGGAGTCACGCTTCTGCTTATGAAGTTATCAATTCAGAAACTTTCTATTTTACTATGTTGAGTTTACCAAAGTTCACTATGCTAAGTTTAGTCATTGTTACTTTAGCTAGATTTAGTAAGCCGGTACCTTGCAACCAAGACAATTTTAAATAAAGTAGTTTGATTCGGAAAACAGGAAATTATGCTAATGGATTGTTTATTTTATTTAAAGTTTTTATCCAACGATGTTTTCACCTAAACATTCTTACTCATATTGAAATTGGATGCCCCTGTACCCTCCTAAATAGTGTGTTCGCTGTCTAATTTTGCAGAGGAGGAAATTGGTACTTTAAATGATGAAAATAATACCCCGTTTCAAGGTGATGATGCATTGAAGAAGGTAGTAAATCTCTTCTGTTCAAAACTGTGCTAGAGACGTAGGGCTTGCTTGTTTTCTTCTGATAACTGGTCCTTTTCAGGGAATTTTTTAATTTACTTTGGAGTCTGTTATTCCTTTCTTTTCTGGAAGTTCAGTTTGTTTTGCTTATTATACGTGCGTCAACATGCAAGCAGACATGAAATTGTCCTTTTAGATATGTGTTTGCATGTAACAGTGGGTAGTTTTGATCAATGGTTTCTTATCTGTATGAATAATGAATCTCTTCTGGTATCCTCTGAGTGTATTAGACTATTAACATATTTTATTTTTTTCAATGAAAGAGTGGGACATCGGCAGTGATCAATTTCTCTGGGAAGGAGCTCCAACCATTAGTTGGGAATAGCAAAAACAAGCATGTCATTGACCAGCTACTTATGCAGGAGACATTCTCAAGGTACTGAATTTGATATTTGGTGCAAATTTGTGGGTAAATACTCTTCATGCAATTGGTTTTATATTTATAATTCTCTTTAAGTGTAAATGTCAGTGTGTGTTCCTTATCTTTTTGTCTCGTACTAGTATCATCAGCACGTGATAGCAACATTTGGTTTCTTAGCCAACAGCATGTATCAACAACCTATAATTATATTTGCAGAATACTTACCCATTGTCTTGAACAATACCCAGTGTATGAGCTATAGGAGTAAAACTATATATGTTATTTGACTTACAGTGTGTAGAATCTTATAAGATTATTTGTAAACTGTTTCTTTTAGTTGTTTGGAATAAGATTCTAAAAAGGCTTAATATTTGATCAGGGAAGAATGTGATATGTTTATAAAAATAATAAGATCACGAGTAGTGGATTCTCCTGCCAATGAAGTTGAAAGGTATAAAAGGTCAAGTGAGATGCCCAACAGGACTCTTGGAAGTGGTATTATCTACAAACAGAACTCAAATTTCAACTGCTTACTGTTACCTGACCAATGGTTATAATTATTTCTCAGGTACAGATACACCTGATCTCTCCAGTCCTGCTGTTATGGAGGCAAAGAAATGGTTGAAGGAGAAGAATTCGGGATTAGGTTCAAAGTCAGATTTAGGATATGGAAGTCATAGTTTAAATTTGGTTACATTGCCCCAAGTTAGTGACTTTTTTTTTCTCTCTCAGTGGCTAAACATATATTGATGCTTCTACATGCTTTCTTGTCCTCCTCCTTTTTATATTAAATCGTGGCAATATGATATCATAATTTCTGTTCGTTTACCAATATACTTGGCTGAGGTGCAGGCTCTAGAAAATGAAGGATCACCGGTGGATGTGGCCAAGTCATACATGCGTACACTTCCTCCATGGGCATCTCCTTCCATGGACCATATTAATTCTCCAACACCGATTGGAATTCAGCACTTTAAAGAAGAAACACCATATCTAACCAGTAAAAATTCCACATCATCCCCCAAGGTACAATTTGACATAATATTTTTATTCCTGGAAATCATGTATATATCATTTGCTAGTTGCTTTATTTTGGCAGAAAGAACTAGTTTTGTATGCAGACTGGTATTTTTAAAGTCATCAACTGGTACTTTATTGGAGCTTTTAGCGAATGGGTTTCCACATATAGAACAGATATTGACATGATGAGAGATAAAATTTAATGAATTCAGTGTAGACCTAAAAGAATACATGAAGAGATGGGAGTGGGCCATCAGAGGGTTGATTTGGAGCTTAAAAATCTTATAAACTATTATTAAATTTGTTCTGTAACCTTGGCTGGCAAGTGACAGGTGATTTGTGATAAGATGGCATAAAATTAAGAAAATATAATGTAGTTAATTAATTATGATAGGGTGGTGTCTTTAAACCCAACTATGCCGTGTATCTTGTCCTCATCTAATCAATCAAATCCATTGACCTGCCTCAAAGTGGATGGAGCAGAGCAATTTCTTCATATGTTTTTCATATTGCCAAAAGTTGGCATGTTTGTTGTGCTTTGAAGCATTGTCACCTTGATTAGATAATTAAGAATGCTGAGTTCATTCCAAAGGGATTTGCCTGTGAGAGGTGGCAAATAATTGTATTGTAACTTAGCATATATATAGAGGATCATTTGACGTCCAGTTTTAAAGTGTGTCTAGGTGTTTTGAGTGTGTATCTATTTTCTGACCGTGGGTCTTGGGAAACAAGGCTGTAAATTGAGTTAAGAAAATATATTTGGTGCCTGTTGAATTACCATTCTAGAGTGTTTTAATTCTCGGAACTATAGAAAAAAAGAGGAAGTATTCTGTAAGCAAGCTACTAAATGAGCTGCTGAAAGTGTTTGTAGAAATAGTTTTTCAAAAGTATTATTTTGAAATTTTCTTCACTCTTCAACTTTAGGAAACAACTGAGTAGGTTTGCTCTGGAAATCTGTGATTGTTACCCAAAAAATGGTTTTGAAAACAGTTTCTGCAGTCAGAGGCTGAAGTTTTCCTTCTTTAGGGGTTAGTTGCATGAATAATTTTATCTAGAACTATTTACGCATGCTTCTGTTTTAGTACTACAAGAGAAACCACTTTGGTGTAGCCTAGTAGAATTCCTTGTATTGTGGAAGCTCATTTTTCAGGGAAGTTCTCTGCATTTTCTATCAATTATAGCTGGATTTTCATGTAGATAGCTCTTTGATTACCTTAAAGTATCCAAATGTTCTGCTGATAGATGATATCATGGTTTATGTGCTGATACTGAATGCAGTTGAAAAGGGATTCTCCTGCTACTGGGTCATGGAGTATTGAAGATGAAATACGAAGAGTACGATCTAGGGCAACAGAGCAGATGCTTATGACTCTTCCCTCCTCAAAAATTGATTGGTCTGCATTTCCTGTGAAGTATACAAAAAATGTGAATTCTTCAGCTGTGGAAAATAATGAAGCTAGTGTGGGAGAGAAAGGGCATAATTTTACTAGTTCAATAGATGTGTCTTTGAATTTGACCGGAGGATTAAGTAGTCAGGCCTCTCCAGGTATGATTTTTATGCTGTAGGAAGCCTGTTGGTTTATTCTGGTAACCAGTCACAGAATAGATAGTTTCATTGTCTAAATATATATTTTTCTCTAGAATATAAATAACTCATTGAAAATAACACATATAACCTCGTTTTCTGCTTTTCAGATTTGAAGAGGAAATGGGATGGGTTACAATCTGAAGGTGTTTTGTCTGATCCAGCTAATATCAGTTTTGAACAAAATATGGTGCTCATCTTAATGGAATCTATATAGCGAGCATATCTTTAGGCCTTTTTTTTCTTCCTTTTGTAATATATTCTTGATTATTTAAGGATTAAGCTACTTTGTGTCTGACATTATTCTTTCCCCCTCTTTTTCAAGGCCTCTGAAGCCATTCAGCAAAGTGAAGGTAATGGTACTTCTGTTTTATCAATTTAATTAATTATCCATTGTAACTGCCCCCTCTCCCTTTTTTAGTTCTACTTTTTGGGGCTTTTATTGTTGTCTCAAGTATGACATTACACTTAATTTGTTAGTCAAGTATTTTTTAGAAGTGTCAAGGACCACATCAATCCAAAGGCTTAAGCTATTAGGAAATGACCTATGAATAGTTTTATAATAATCTCTAACATGCACCCTCATGCAAAAACCGCTTTTGAGCTTGAAGCATGGACAAAACACAAGCCCACCAAGCCTTATGTTGAAATTTTAATTTAATTATGAATAATGAGGACAGCAAGGATTGAACTCCTGACCACTTAGTTATAGAGGCACTTTGATACCATGTCAAAGACTATTTCAAGCTAAAAGCTTAAGCTATTAGGCGAAGGTATATGAATAATTTTATAATAATATCTACCAAGAAGTACCACAATTTGTCCATTACCAACTTATCTAGCACTAAGGAAAATTATAATTGGGCCATCTGATGTAGGTGTTGTCAATCCATTGTGCTTTATGTTGCTCTAACATGACCACTGGATAAAACACATTTGCACATGCATAGTTTACAATTTCCTCCTCAGTTGAAGTTTCACTTTGCTTATGAAAAAATGCAACACAGGTTCACAAGATGACCACAGAGAGATAACTACTTCAGGACAAAAACTCAGGTCATCAGATGAAATGATGACGATGGTGCACAGGTTAGAGTACCTCTTTGTTGTTTACATTCCTTTCTTTTCAATATACTTATATGGGAATTTCTGTGGTGCTGGGAAGAGGTCAGGGTCAATGGTACGGAGGTAACGTTTTGGAACCTTTTTACCATTGACTCTTACCTTCATATCCCATTGGCCCTCGCATCTGTACCAGAAGCTCCAGTGCCCATACTGTGCCAGCACCACTTAATGACTCTTATGGTTAAGTTTTTTTCAGATTAAGTGTCTCAGCTTTTACTTTGTGAAATTAGCTTCTGTCCCTACTTGACTTCTCTTCTTTTTTTTTGGGTACTCCTTTTTCCTTTTTCTTTTTTTGATTGATGGAGTGAATAGGAATTGGATTTAAGGACCTTAATACTTTCTGGTTTTTTTGTATAAAATAACTACAATTATAGAGAAAAGATAGAAAATACATCTCTGGGACAGATAAGATATCCTCCTAAACGCATCCAAAAAGAAAAAGAAGCCAAAGGCTAAAAATTGCAACAAAGCTGTCCAATCTCTTTGCATATTAGTAATGGAAGTTCCCCTAAAACAACCATGCACATAGCACCAAAGAGATGCCATAAACACAATTCCATCCCTAACAAATGTAAGGGCAAAGAGATGCCTTGGAAATACAAGGATACCTTTCCAACCAAATGCACAAGAGGCAGCAAAACATGCATACTGCCACATAATCTTGTCATCCTTATTCACATGAACCCCAAACAGATTATTCCATAAGAAAGTAGCTGCCTTACAATGCAAAAATAGATGGGTAGCAGTTTCCAAACTTAACCTGCATATAACACACATCAAGAGAAAGAATTAATACTTTGTAGTTTAACTTTTTGTTCACCTTTTTGACATTTTCCTTTGACTGCTCTATTAAGAGGGATCTTAAACTTCATAACATGGCAAACAAATAATTATTGTGCTGCTGTGTTTGAAATTAATCAATCTCCTCGTTAGGGGAGCCCAAAACTTCCCACATTTAATTAAAGATCATGCACTTTCTCTGAGTGACCAATGGGAAAGAAAAAAAGCTGTCACTGTAGACACCAGATGTGCAAAATTGCTATAATGGCAGTTTTGTTCTTTCTTTTTGTAAATCCTATGCCAGCATCTATTCATGCCAAGAGCCCCATGTACGGGGTCTAGTCAGGCTTATTTTAAGAAATCCAGATGGTCTCTCATTTCACTTTTTTTCCGGTTTGATGGAGTCACTTTTCTATTATTTGTTTACCGATTTTAAGTTTTAACATTTCTCGGATTGTAACAGTGATGGTGATCTGGTTAAAGTTAATGGCATTGATGACACAAATGGGGCTAATCACCAGCTAAACTCAGTGGAAGAAACTAGAGAAGGTAGGATTTCTAGTTCCTTTGGCTGCCTTATAATCAGAAAGCACACCTTGGTGATGTTATGTACAATTTGCACTTTATGTGTGTATAAAAATTCTATCAAGTTTTATTCTACTTTTTATACCCTTAATTTTGGTTAGGCATTGCATTTAATCAAACCTGTCTTAGTTTATTTGTTGCAATTCAATGTATTTGGGTGGTGTAGTTTAGCTAGTGTATGATCCTCACTTTTTGACAAGAATATGATTGGATCAATTTTGAATCTTTTCTAGGTTAAATAGGTTTTGCATTTTCCTGATTATCTGTTTGTGTAAGTTAGGCTAGTTATTGGCATGATTTTCCAATTATAGGTCAGATGAGTGGTGTTTTCAACAAATGTGAGTTATGATACATATATTTCTTCTTTTTGCCTCTTTAGTTAAATCATTTCATTCAGCATTTTTGAACCTACATTTTCATCTTAGGTACTGATCCTACTTCTGAATGCAGCTTCAGATCCTAGATTACATGATGGAAGCAGCTCAGTATACAAAGAAAACGATGGAGGAGAAGATGCATTGGCGAATGGTTTCCCCTCTTCAGGGCCCAGGTAAAATTTTGTTTTGCTAGTTTTTCTATCATCCTTTAAAGTTGTTGGTTGAACCATCCCAAATGTAATCTCAATTGCCAAAATTTGGTGTAAATAATTATTGGAGAAAATTACACCAACTTCCCTTGTATTTACCTTACATTGCACTCACTCTCCTCTATTGTAAAAATCTACACAAAATTTTATTATATTTTAAAAATAAATTACTACTAAATCCAATAGCTAAAAATGATAGAAGAATACCCTAAATGCCACCGAAAAATAGGTAACACGTAGTAACCTTTTCTTTTTATATTATCTATTAAAAAAAGTCATACATATATAAAATATAAAATATTGATTATTAAAAATTATTAGCAATATATTTTACTAAAATTAACCTCTCTCTTAGAATATTAATTATAACAAAAATAAAGTCAAAGTTTGGTGAGAGTTCATAATAAATGATCTCTATGAGACTTCTTAATTAAAGACTGCAATTCAAATATAATATAATTCATCAAACAAATACGATATATGTCATTTTTTTAGTTCTTTATCCAATAATATTATTTGAGGTTTTGTATAAAAATATTTTTTAATGTTATTAAACTTTCATCAATGAAGTTTAACAAATAGTTTATAAATTTTGAACAAATAAGAGGAGAAAATAATAGAAAACAACTATATTTTTTAAAAAATGTAATAAGAGAATTGCAGAAAAATAAAAGAAAAAATTAGTTAAGCCTCTAATTATAAATTAAATATGTAACATAAGATAGATAACATAAAAATCTTTCACTTGTTACATAATTTTGGGACATTTAAAAATTTTTAATATGAAATATTCTCGTAATTTGACATATCTTTTAATGTTATTTTTCAATTTTTGTTAGTTATTGAATTTAGCAGTAAGTTATTTTAAAGTGTAAGAGAGGTTCTAGACTTGTTACATATTTTTTTAAAGGCATTTAGGGTATTTTATTGTCTTTTTTAACTATTAAGTTTAGTAATAGCTTATTTATAAAATATAAAAAAGATTTGTGCACGTTTTTAAAATAGATGAGTTAAATACAACAGAGATTAATGTAATTTTCTTTAATTATTAACTGACATAACGGGACTCAAAACTTGTAAGAGGGCTTAAGCAATCACCTAATATCCAATAACCAACCAACTTTCTCACCTGTGAAGGGAAAAGGTTATTGGTCTGCTGCCTGCGTCTCCTTACGCCAATTATCAAAAAAAATTAAATTATGCCATTTTCTTCTTTTCTAGTTTTCAAGCAGGGCAAGTTATTGAAGAGAACACCAAAACATTGGATAACAAACAAAGTACAGTCGATTCAAATCACGAGAGGATAGAGAAGGGTCTTGTTGAGCGAGAGACTTGTGAACTGTTGAGTGAAACTTGTTTGGAGCTGCCTGATGTGAATTTAAGCGACACAGTTGCCGTCAACGAAGATAATGGTGTTGCCACTGGCTCGCAGAACAGTTCCAGTATACAGTATGAGGTTCAGGCAGTCCGTTCTCAGCCAGGTTCAGAACTAGACTTGGCAGCCACGACAAGCAGTATTGCTAAGAAGCAAAAGGTTAAAAGAATCACCAGATACAACAGACGAGGCAGGGGAAAGGGAAGGGATGTCAAATGATGCGGGTGGTTTTGTCTTTTGTGTTAAATTGTAAGTTACTGTTAGCTTCGGAAGTAGGGATTCTGCAGGCCATTTGTTGTGACGTCAATAATGGGGGGGGGGGGGGGGGGGGGGGGGGGGGG
>JASKGM010000008.1:3338099-3362783 GCA_034509205.1 Ceratonia siliqua
AGTCAATAATCCCCCCCCCCCCCCCCCCCCCACTTCCTTTTTTTTCTTTTTCTTTTTCTTTTGAGTGATTACTGAACGAGACTTAGGATACAGGAAATTGTGTGTATTTGGCTAAATGGAAGTGTTATTTCTTTTGGGTAACTATTCAGTTTACATGGACGATGTCCCCTTTCCCCTCCCTTTTCTTTTATTTCTTGTAATAATTACTAGAAAGTGACACACGTTAAGGTTTGTGTAAGTTAAAAATTTTATTTGTATCCATAAATTGAAATATATATATATATATATATAATAACGTTATCAACTATCCATTAGTGTCCCTAACTAATTTTATCATGTCACATTTTCTAATTATTTAAGTTTTTATTTACTCAAAGCTTATCACAAGCCCTGATATCAATGCTCGATGAATAACTTTGTACCCAAAAAATTTCTAAAATAATATAAAAAATTTTAAATATGAATTTATTTTTACTACAAGAACACACTTAGTTTTTACTCAAAATGATCAACAATGTTATTTACTAATTTATTTAATATAAAATAATAATGATGATAAATTATAGATAATAACAAAAATATATATGAAAGGAGGTATAAAAATAAAAAAGTAGTGTACAAGTAACATTACATAAAATTTTCATACTCAATGCATATTTCTCTATAATAATAATAATAATAATAATTACACTTTTTAACTACTATAATAATATTGAAAAAAAATTCAATTCATGAAAAGCACATATAAATATAATATTATAATATAAGGTTTGGACACGCTGGTGTGTCAGGCACAAACATAGTAATGACATGTGTCTGATATGCGTATGGATGTATTTAAATAAAAAAATAATTTGTTTCAATTATGACACGTGGCTGACACACTTGGACACGGCTCGGATATGACTTGCCATTTTTTTTAAAAAAAAGTGTTTTTTTAAAATCATATTATAGAATAAACTCATAATATAAATAATTTTCAACTCTTTTTTAGAAGAAACCCATAATATAAATAAGGAAACAACAAGAAGTGAGATGTTGAAAGTGATCAACGAGATCACTTGATGATTATAGGATGCTTAAGGTTACTAACCTCTCACTTTGAATTAAAAATAGAGGCTATGATTTTTACTAATGACGAAGATAAGAGTTATGATGAAAATGATATTGAGACTGATCAATAAGATTACATTGATTAGTAAAGTAACTATAATTTAATCTTTTTATTTGAATGCAAAAAAATGTATTATATTAACTTAATAATTTTCCTTATAATTGTATTTAATTTTAGAGAGGATATTAATAGTCGAAGTTTATATATATATTTTTATGATAAAAGCTAATGTAAATATTTAATATTTTATTTATATTTTATATATATATATATATATATATATATATATATATGAATAATATCATGTGGGTTATTTTTTAAAAGGAAATAGCTATACTCACTTTTTTTCTCACTTTTAATTTTTTTAATTTTATCTTATTATTTTTTTAACAATTAATTATTTTATATCTAGAATTTTTTAAATTTTTTTATATTTCTTATACTATTCATTCATAATTTTTATTATATTATTTATTTATAAGTTGAAAAATATTAAAAATATTTTTAAAAAATATATGATATAATAATTAATTAATTATTAAAAATAAAAAAATTAACACATTTAAAATTAAACTATAACCCAAATTTTAAAGCTGTAGTATAGTATGCCCATGCTAAAAGAGTTTGAAGCACAATTTGTCCCATTTGTCTTTTTAGGGGACGTTTGGTATCAAAATTCTTTTAATTTTTTTGAGAATCTTAATTTTTGACGTTTGGTACAAGGATTAAAAAAAATTTTCTAGGAAATCAGGATTCCTGTAAGCACTTTTTAAACAAGTTTCTCACCAAAATTTTTTCATATAGGGTGTGATATTCTTAAATTCCCGCCTCATGAAAAAATTGAGGAATATAAATGACAATTTTATCCTCCCTCACAAACCATCATATCATAAGTACTCCAAATCACAAATTCCAAAATCCGAAACTCTAAACCCCCAAACCCCAAACACCCAAACCCTAAATCCCCGTACCCCAAATCTTTAGACTCAAACCCTAAACTCCAAATCCCCAACTACAATCCATAAACTCCAAATTCTAAATTCTAAACATCCAAACCTCAAATCACCAGTTCCAACCATCAACCTCTATTTTTATTTAAAATATAAATTTTTTACAATTTATATATAGGGGTATATTTGTAAAAATGACCTAAATTTTCAGAAAAATAACTTTTGAACCAAACGCAAAAATATTTATCATTTTCAATAATTTACGAGATCAACCAAATATAATTTTTACATTCTTAAAAATAAAATTCTTAAAAATCATGAGTCCCAAAATTATATTTAAAAAAATAAATATTTCCTATACCAAACCCCTTACATTTTATTTGTTTTGTTTTTATTTATTCAGTCACACTTTAGCTATATACTCCAACAAAACCAAATAAGATCGAAGGAGTTTGGATCCTCCGAAGTCGAAATCTTCTCCCAGGAAAAATGGAACCCTTCTCCCCTTCTCTGATAGCACAGCAAACGTGGGAGCTGGAAAACAATATCATCCCAATGGACAGTCGAACATCCACCGCCACCAACGCCGACCATGCTTCCGACTCCATCTTCTACTACGACGAGGCCGCCCAGAACGAGTTTCAGAGGGAGAAGCCATGGGTGAACGACCCCCACTACTTCAAGCGTGTTAAAATCTCAGCTCTTGCTCTGCTCAAGATGGTTGTCCATGCTCGCTCTGGTGGCACCATTGAGGTAATGGGTCTCATGCAAGGCAAAACCGACGGCGATGCCATCATCGTTATGGACGCCTTTGCTTTGCCTGTTGAAGGGACCGAGACTCGGGTTAATGCCCAAGCCGATGCCTATGAATATATGGTTGATTATTCTCAGACTAACAAACAGGTTTGTGCTTTCAAAGGTTTTTCTTTGTTTTGTTTTGTTTTGTCTTTTGTCTTTTTCTTTTATGTATTCGGATTTATTAAGTGGGGTGGAGTTATAGGATTATTTGGATCATAGGAAAACCCTAGTTGCATTTATTTTTGGGTTGTAAAGATCGAAATTTTGAGATGCCTTCGTTAGATTTTGTTAAACACTAGTTTTTATTTTGTTAAAGTCCCTGAACTGGAAGTGGGTAAAAAGGGTAAGGGTAGGGATAGCATTCATAACATTAAACTTACCTCAATTGAGGCAGGTGCCATGTGGGATATCAACTCATTGGCTGTTAAACCCTAGTAATCTATAAAGCTTTGCATCTCTATTCTCTAATGAAATTCCATTGCCATTATGTAACTTCGGGAAACATATATAATTGGAGTATGGAGAATTTGTTATATTCTCTCTGCCATGGATTGATTCTTTACTAGGATGATGTACTCAATTGGACTTCCTTAGACAAGTCCATTTCAAAACTTAAGTGATTCTATCGCTAGCTCACAGAGTATGTCCTGGTGTAGGCGGGCCGATTGGAGAATGTTGTTGGATGGTATCATTCTCATCCTGGTTATGGGTGCTGGCTTTCTGGTATTGATGTATCTACACAAATGCTAAATCAGCAATTTCAGGAGCCCTTTCTAGCTGTTGTTATTGACCCTACGAGGACTGTTTCTGCTGGAAAAGTTGAGATTGGAGCATTCAGGACATACCCAGAAGGATATAAGCCTCCAGATGAACCCATCTCTGAGTATCAAACCATCCCACTGAATAAGATTGAAGATTTTGGTGTCCACTGTAAACAGGTAATCATTATTTCTTGTCCAATTCTTTCAAGAACATATGTTCCCATATTATTTGAATTCCATTTATGTTCATTTGCAGTATTATGCATTGGATATCACTTACTTTAAGTCCTCTCTTGATTCACACCTTTTGGATCTGCTATGGAACAAATATTGGGTGAATACGCTATCATCTTCTCCTTTATTGGGTAATGGAGACTATGTTGCAGGACAAATCTCAGATCTAGGTACTATTAAGTGGCTTATATATTACTGCAAACTCTTTTGGTTTCAATTCTGTACTTCTGTTGTCATGATAGCGGACTAGCATATTTCCATATTTCTGTTAAAAAATGTAGTCTTATTATAAACTATAACTAAAAGTATAAGTATCTCACTTTTCAAAATTCCCTTATTGCAGCTGAAAAGCTAGAACAAGCGGAGAATCAGTTGGCGCATTCACGCTTTGGACCACTGATAGGGCCTCCTCCAAGAAAGAAAGAAGTAAGTGACTGTTGCTTTAGCAATTTATAGCACATTCTTTCTTACAGCAGAATTGCTTTAGATGGATTTACTTTGGATTATTGGAGTGCTGCTTCTTGTTAGTTTGAAGTCAGAGACATAGTTTAACCTAATATGATAATAGTTACACCATAAACTTTTTATACCTAGACCTTTGTCAGTGTTTATCTACCATCGAATTCATGCGGTAGTAAAATTCAGATATACGTCATCTGCCCTTTGAAATGTCAAGCCTGTTTCTAAGGGTAACCTTATCAGGATATGAACCAAAAGGGTGCTGTGCCATATTCACTGGGAATATACAGGGAGGAATTTTGAAGGAGACTAAAGAAGGGGGAAAATAGTGGGAAAGAAATGGAAGAACCTAGAGATTGTTGGAAAGAAACTTAAAGCAAAATAGCCAATTACATGTCCTGGAGCTTAGTATATATTAATTACAGAACTTTCAATATATAGTAAAGTAAAATGATATTTACCTAGGATATTTGTTAGACCAGTAACTAAAAAATATGCCTGGAATGTGGTAAATGGAGGATATACATGTCTTAGAAACCAGACACCAATTTGATAGATGTAAGCTCGATTAAAAGCCTGGATCAGGAGAGGAGAGCTGTTGTTTAAGATTTGTTCTCTATCAGCTTTCATTTAAATATCCAAATATTGCATGTCCAAAAGGGATATGCACATATCATGAGTTGACAGCTGTATATCAGCATCAAGAAGTATATGCTTTGATAGAATACCCTAGGCGCAGAAAGTGTATTTCAGAAAAAGCGGAGTTACTAAAGGGGGGGTCCCTAGTAATGTATACATGGCCAGTGATCCGTGAGGGAGGGAAAAGCAGTTGTGGCGTGGGAGTGAGGGATAGGAAAGCGGCTATGCAGCAGAGAGGAATAAAATAGAGTGGGGGGGAAGGTTATGGTAGGTGGAAAATATTGAGTTGTGAGTGAGGTAGACCCCTAGCTTCTCAAAGTGATAGGCTACTTGCTTCTGTGAGTTTCTTTCGTTTCTTCTGTGTTTATCAGTTTATACAGGGCAGAGCCCTATTTTCCTGTATTTTCTGGTTGTTTAGTGAATATAAAGCAGTCAAGTTTTTTGGGTTTCCATCATGCTTGAAACAGTTTTTTTTTTCCCTTTTCTCTTTAATTTAGGTCTGATTACCTCTGCATTAGTCTATAGAATTTAGTGCCAACTATTCAATCAATATACTTCTATAATATAGCCGTTATCGCAAGTGTCTAAATGTAACTTTAGGATTTATTATTAAGTAATTGCTTGTGATTGAAGAAAAAAGAGCATAATTGATGGAAAAGCAAGAACTTTGAGGTAGCGTTCTAGACATATAAGTTGGTAAATGTATACATTCCTATATACCTTATCTGGCATGATACATGCTTTACAAGTCATGCTTAAAACTTAACCATATGTTAACATCCTCCTCCTCCTCCCTTCTCTCCCTCCCTCCTTCCCATCCCCCCTTCTCTCCTTTTTGCATATCTGATGCTGATATCAATGAATTACAGGAAGAATCTCAACTTGCTAAGATTACTCGTGATAGTGCAAAAATAACTGTGGAGCAAGTACATGGTCTAATGTCACAGGTGACTTGCAGTGCCACGCCTTTTTTTTTCTTTAGTATACACTTTATTTCAGCTGGTCTGCTGAACTTCTGTGATCAATCTTTAGGTTCTATTCACGTCTGGTTTTTGAAAGCATTGTCCTCACTCACCCCTTTTCTATAGGTCATCAAGGACATCCTTTTCAACTCTGTGCGTCAAGCAAACCGGTCTCGTGCAGAAACATCTGATCCTGAACCAATGATTGAATGCTGATATTGGATGTAGTAGAGCTGCATTTATGATGTCTACATCTGCTGCAGACCGGTTATATAAACTAACAGTAAATTGAGTGTTGCATTTTGTGTGCTTTGTTGTGCCATGTATATCCCAGTTTTCTTCCTTCCTCAGGAGCTGGCTTATAAATTCCATTTTTTTCTTCTTTTGTACCCTGTAATACCATGGAACACTGTACGTCAACTAGGCAATCAACATCAGAGACTCATTCATCTAACAAAAACTAAGCCGTGTGGCCAAATTAAAGTTATTATACAAACGGTTGAGCTTGAATATTTTCTATTCAACTCTTATTTATTTTACGCAGTACTTGGTTTCTTTAAAGTGGAGCTGCATTCAGTGACAAATGTCATTTGCACAAAACCTAGGCTCAATTGTATACGCATCTGTATTCTACTCTTACAATCTGTTGGGATCTTGTATTAACTAACATTACTGTTTTCAATTCTGATATGTGATATCCAAGGTTTCTTCTTTAAAACTTGTGGTCCATTCCTGAAAACGAGATTGACCCATTGCAAATTTAATTTGGCATCATAATCTTCTTGGGGGATTATTCACCTTCATCAAGAAGGACGCTTCTGCGACTGCAACTATGGTTTAACTACTCTTTTTCTTCTATTTATTTGAATTTCTTTCAGTGTCAAGAATTGGATTCTGATCCTTCTTAAATATCTTTATAAATATCTCCATGGTGTTAGATTTTATTAATCAAGGTATTTTTTATAAACTACAAAATTATTAGGTTGAAATGTATATTAAAAAAAAGTATGCAAATGTCGCATTATGAAACTTTCCTACTTTTTCTCATTTCCGTCAACTACTATCGTAGAATTTTGTGTACGGTCAACGCTTCCTATTAATATCATAATATAATCCAAAAAATTATTGATCCTGTGATCTACTAATCTATAGGTTAGATCATTGAATCAAATTTGTCATCATTCTTATAAGTGATGATGGTTAACTAGCTAATATTATTCTTATATTAGTTTTTTTTTCTTTTTTTTAGGAATAGTGGATAGTTGAAATTTTATACTTTTATTTAAAAAGTGAATTGACATGTACTAATAATTGATGATATTTATGTCGTATCTTATATTTATAAAAATTAATCATATATTTATTAGTAATTAATATTTATTGACTTGATTTTGTGAGTATTTTTTAACGTAACAATAAGAATTAAAATTTGATGTGTTTATTAAAAATTTTAAAATAATGCTACGTTATAATTATAATAACAGTCAATAAATCAATTATTATTATATACATAAACATGTTAAATGTGATTGAATGAGTTTTTTTTTTTTCATGTAACTAATAAGAATTAAAATATGATGTATTCATTTGGCATTTCAAAAGAATGCTATGTTATAATTACAATAACAGTCACTAGGTTAATAATAATTACATATATAAATATGTTAAATATGAGTTTTAAGGAATTATACATTTATTAATAATTTAATCTAAAAAATATCAGATCAGATATTTTAAAAAATTTCTCTTGTCACTATAATCCTTTTTCCTTTTATAGGCATATAGCATGGTAGTTCTCTCTATCTTCATCTGAGTGCAGTATGTAAGAGCATTAAAAGAAGGAACTGACACGAAATGGGTAATCTGTTTGACTTTTTTTATCACAAAAATAAATAAAGGAGGAAACAGAGAGGAACAACACCCCAGAAGACATAGAAAAGAGATAAGAAAACACACACTTTACACTTGCCATTGAATTGAAACAAGAGAGAAAGAAGAATTTGGATACGTATCTATAATCAGAATCTCCTGCTATCTCAGAATGAATGGCTCACACTCAAGAGGCTTACCGTCCAATAGAAAAAGGGACAATTTGAGTAGTTCTAGACTTCACTTGTGGTGTTCACATGCATAAAATAGAAGCCTTATAAAATTTCGAGTCTTTCCCTTTTGTACTACAATTCACTTCAGATTATAATCATTTTGATGGCAAAAGGAGAGGACTCTAAGAAGACGTACTCACCTTTCATCCCCATCATCTCCCACCAAGAGTCTAAGAGCAAAAGGCCAACTGAAACATGCCTTACCAAATCTTCTTCTGCTTTTTTAAAATTAGCTATAGTGGGTTTTTTTCAATTTTTTATTATTATTATTTTTTGGGACGACTGCCAGAGAAATGATGTCTCTCATGACTCTTTCTCTCACGACCATTATACTTTAGATTAGATTCTTAATGATAACAAAAAGAGAGACGTTTTCACAGGCAAAATGGTCCTCCCCCTTTATGGTGCTGCAGCTGTTTATATGTAACTCTGATAATACCTGTGACAACCTCACATGGGACTAACCCACCTCCACAAGACTCTTCTTCATGGAAGCCTAAGTTTGCCTTTCACAACCCATCAATATATTTTCGCTTTACTTGCCTTAATTTATATTTGTCTCCCCCTAATCCTTGTGACTTCTCCTTCTCCTCCTCACGATCTTCTTCATCCTTGTCTTCTGGGACTCGTTTTCTCGTGAACAAATAACCTAACTCTCAGTGTCAAACTTTACATCCCATCACGGTTTCGAGTAGCTAACAGAAAAGGAAACATCTTCAGGTCACAGTTTCTCTGCAATTTTATATTGGAAATGTGCCATAATTGGGCAAAATGATACAAATTTAGTCAAAAAAACGATGTGGCCACTTGAGAATTGCTTCTTTTCCAGTGAGAAACACAGCGGTGACTTCAAAGTGCCTAAAACACAGTCATTTTTCACTATTTAATGTGTAATATATTGTATTCTGTCTGACGCAGTGCATATAAAGAATCTTTGCTTAGTCCCTATAAAAATTAGAGAACTATAGCTAGTTCAACCTTTGCAGTACAGAGCAGTTATTGTAATGGCATCTATGTTCTCTGCCTTTCTTTTCCACTTGAGAGACATTCATGGCCATTGCCTATTGGTTTTAGTGGGTCAAAAAGATAAGACCCAAAGGACCATAATGGGGTTTAGGATTTAGGGGTACCAAAACCAAGGACCACACTTGCTTGTTAGTTTGCACAATATATCAAGTGACAAACACTGCAAAATGGTGAATGAGTTGAAAACCATGACCTTCTCTGTGACATCCCATTCTTGTTCAATCTCAGCCACTGCTAGTGCCTTCTACCCTTCTTTCTTCTCTATTTCCATACTTATATCTATCACAAGTACCATCACATCTTTTCAACCATAATAAAGCACCTCAACTGCTTCTGAAATTGAAAGATAATCAAGATTTTTTGAATCTTCTTATAGCTGTATGTTTAAATAATGGTCAATCTACTCTATCTGTTCTAGCTTTTGAGGTAAAACAAGTTCTTTCTTCCAACCAAAAAAATAAAATCTTAAAAATAGACATCATTTTACATTTTAAAATATCAAATAAAAGTGATTTATGTGTACTATTTTGAGATATTATTAAAAAAGATGATAAAAGGGATATATTCAAGCGACCGTAGGTATAAATCTTGACTCTTCTCCTTCAATCTTGTATTTGTTAGTTTATGATAATAATGATGATAAATAAAAGAATATTATCTTAATTTCTTAAATAGATCACTTTCATATTTTTTATTAGCCTATTTCTTTTTTTATAAATTTTATCAAATTTCTTTTACTCTCCCTTGCACGATATCAGCCCCCCTTAATGGAAGTTGTCTGGTATAAAGAAAGGGCTAAAAAGTCAACTAGATCTCTATAATCTATCAATGTTGGGTCAGATTTTTTCTAATCCTTAATCAGACTTCTAAGCCGATGTTGCAAAATTGGCTTCATAAAATTGTGGGTTAAAAAATTAATAATTTTTATATAAATAAAAAACAAAAATCTCTATCATTTTTTCACGGTCACGTCACATTGTTCTTCCTCCCTAAAGAGGGCAGATTCCCAGGCCATCACGCCAATGCATTATGGACCAATACTTAGGTCGTGATTCGGGAATCATTTCCACTTTTATTTCTTTAGAAAATTTGATCCTGGACATGTAATTCAACTCAATTTTTTTAAAAAAAAAGTTATTGGAATTTATTAGGAAGAATCAAGAAAAAAATATCGTTGTTTGGAACAGTTTTTATTTTATTATTTTTTAAAATAATTTTTAAGAATAACTCTAAAAAATAATTTTATAGAACAAAAAATAAAAAATTTGTTTGGGTAAAAATATTTTTAATTAATTATTTTTTGTGTTTTTTAGAAAATAGATGACGAAAATAAGTCAAAATACAAAAAAACAGTTTTCGTTTTTTGGTTTTCGGGTCATTATTTTTTAAAACAGTTTTTAAAAAACAACTGATGAAAAAAATTATCTAAATAAGTTTTTTTGTTTTTGCATAATAAAAAAATAGTTTTTAAAATGCAAACCAAACAAGGCCAAATATAACCAACTTCTGTTAATTATAGATAAGGAACAAAATTTTGTTTCGAAACATTGTTTCTGTTATTATGAAAATATTTCGAAACGTTTCAAAAATTTCGTAAAAACGAAAGATTTTTAAAAAGATATTTCGAGTAATTTTAAAGAATGTTTTTTTTTAATTTTAAAATATTATAACATAATAATAATGATAGATAAGAGATTAAATGATACTTTTATTTAATTTTTTATACTCTTTCAAATTTTTTTAATATTAAGAAAATTAACTTGTCCCTTTAATTTTTAAATATGACTCAAATTTAATGTTGTGATTTCTTTTAAATTTAATTATTTTAGAAAACAAATTTAACTTTTAATCCTAAATAAAATAAAATAAACATATATGTCATGAATTAATATTATTTATCCATATATAGTTAATTTTTATTTTTTTAATATAAATTTACTTTAAAAATATAAATAAAAATAATAGGTATTTTTTTTAATTTTTGTCATAATAATTTATTATTAATAAATAAAAACTAATGATAATAGGTAATTTTGATAGTTAGAAAATGAGTGTGTGGAAGGGATGGTGTTATAGTTAATTATTCAAAATTTTAATATTTGTAAAATAAAATAAATTAAAAAAAAGATATTGACAATTGCTGTTCCTTACTTAACGCTATCCTTTTCAGCTTCATATTTTCTTTTCTACCGTTCGACGAGAGGGAGTGCGAGAGATAGATTGTGACTGTACGAGAATCGAAGCAAGGCTAAGGATGCGAGATGGCTTCACTCTTCACTTCAGATTTAGATTATGGAAAAAGTCAAGTTTTGTAATTTTTAAACTTACCTAACCTTCTCTCTCTTATGTTGTTCTGCTATTATGCGAGAGACTGAGAGAGCGAGACTTGGAGTATGCGACGCAAGATGGCTTGGCTTCACTCTTCATATATGGAAAAAGCTCAAAGTTTTATAAATTTTAAAAAATCAGGCTTTAATTTGAAAGAAGGAATTAGCCTTTATCTTCTTTCATAATTCATTTTAGTAAATGGAAGGTTGTGCCATTTTAGTCATACACAAAACTAAAATTTTATGTACATTTCAACCGAATCGGTACAAGATTTTATTATAGACTTAATATGATTTCAAAATAATAAAAAATTATAAAAACATTATATCACCGTCCAAACGAATAAACGGTTAACCTAATCAAGAAAAACTCAAAATGCGTGCGGGTCCGCGTTTGAGACATAAATAGCGGACACAAATTTAAGAAGTAGCAACGGTCATGATTGGATTGTTATAAAATAGTGAGGCGCGTGATTCCTCTTCTGTGGGCCCAATTTAGTGCTGCGCCTACCGCCACAAGTTGACTTTCCTCCTCGCCTTAGGCCCCTTCCAATCAACAATTCAACACTCTCAATCACCCCCTTCCGTTTTTTTATTCATTTTACGGTAATTATAAAATTTACAAAAATCTTAATCAATCAATGGATGATATAAAATAATAATTAATTGATTAAAAATAATTTTTTTAATGAGTTCTGTAACATATTTTTGTCAAAAGAGTATTTTTCAAACATTATATTCTAAAATTGCTGAAAATATATAAACTTATTTTAATTTGGATATTTTTTATTTTTAATTAATACCAACATTTTAAACTGAATTAAATAAAATTTAAAGTCACCTTTAATACGATAATTTTTTTAGGAAGATTAATTAAACAGCTAAAATTCATATTCCATATTTTTTTTTGTACAAAAGTGATTTTAGATGAAATTTATTTGAATAGAAATAGTGTATTATTAAATATAAGTAAAATAAAATAATAAATAATAGTTTTAATTAAAACAAAAATGAATGAATGACAGTCATTCTTATATATTATACATAAAACTTCATTACAAAATTTATTTGATAATATACACATGAGTATGGAGTACTTATTAATTTTGATAAAATATGTCTATTAAATTTTTGTTGGCAATGACAAATTCTGAATGATGCGTTACAATCTTATACTTTTATTTATTTATTTTCCACATTTATAAAAGAAAATTTGACCTTTTGTCTCATCCTAATTTGAGAGGTGGAGGTCCAAATGTCTTAGCTCAACGAAGTTTTTATAGTCAGTAACGTCATATGAGAAATTAAATTCTATATTCTCATATGATTTCTTAGTTTATACTCTAGAGGTTTTGACCCTTAATCTTCTCATCTAAGAAAACAAAATCATCTGTGATAAGTCTTCGTTTTTTTTAATATTTTATTTATTAATTTCAACAATATTTAAAAATAACATTAAAATTTTGAGTAAATCACTCTTTTTTTCTTGAAAGATATTTTAGTTATATAGTCATTTTCTCTATTATTAAAAAGATAATACAACTAAATTTATTTTTGAATTTAAATTTAAACTTAAATTTAATTAAATAAATTATACATCTAAAATTTTTTTTGATAATATTTAAGTTTATCTATTATTGATTATAAAAAATTTAAAAAAATAATTCAATATGTTTTTATTTATTTTCTATATTAATATCACTAATAGAGGATAATTTAAATTTTACAATTTTTTTATTGTTTTATAGAAAATATTATATATATATAAATGGCTTAATTAAAATTTATAATTAAATTAAATTATAACATTTTTTAAAGAAGTCATAAGATCGTATATTAAAGACATCAATAAGAAAAAGTAAATTTTATAAAACATTATTTGAAAAGACAAGTTAAACAAAAATAATAGAAAAACAAAAGGAGAAAGAAACAAGTGTTGGGGAACTGAATGCGTTGTTTGGATTATACTGTGTTAGCCCCCACCAGGCAGCAACCACTTCCTTACTCAGGCGGTTCATTGCCATTGTCCCAAAGTGGAGGGCAATACCAGAAAGCTACTGTTATAATGGCCGAAGTGGATCCGGTTGTACCTAAAACCCATATGTGAACGACCCCATACAATTCAAACAACCTGCTGGCTGCTGTGCCAACTTTCCTTCTCCTTCCTTCTTTCTCTCATCACGTGTCCAGCACCTGTCCCATCTCACTCTATTTAATTTTCTCATACGTCTTCTTCATTTAACTTACATTTTTGTCTTTTTTTTAATAAAATAATTTAATACCATAAAATAAACGAGAGTTTAAAATTTTAATATTAAAATAATATCACTTCAATTAATATTCTTGATTTGTTCACTTATAAAACTAATTTAGGGAATTGAGAGAGTAAAAGATCGACGGTTTAATCATTATTTTATACTAAATAAAAATTTTCTGATTAAAACTGAAAACAAACTTTACATCAATTTCACTTTCTAATTAGGTTAGGCCAATTGGGGTTTTTCAATGTCCAACAACTAAAAGTGTTTTTTATTTTAAATTAAAAGTGTAATGTCTTAAAGTTCTAATTATTTAATAATACTAATAATTAATAGTAGGTATATATCCTTGTACTTGCAAGGAAAAGAATATATGCATTTCTATTTCTATCTATAATCAAACTAAATAAATAATAAATATTTTAATGCTTCGTATTATTTAAGAGATAATATAAGGAGGACTAAGTTACATCTCTCACTTTTTTTTAAAATTTTTTTTATTTTTTAGAATTAGTAAAATATTTTTTATCTTATATATATTTTTTAAAAATTTTTAAAAACCTTTTAAATATTTTTAAAAATTTTTTATATTTTTTTATACTATTCTCCCATAATTTTTCGATACTGTTTATTTATAAGTTTAAAAATTTTAAAAAAATATAAAAATATTTTAAAAAATTTTTAAAAAAATATATGACATAGTAAATACTTAATTAATATTAAAAAATAAAAAAATTAAGATAAAAAATATAAAATATAACAAATCAAAATTATCAAAATATAAAAATATAAAAAAAAAACATAATAAAAAAATATAGCTTACAATCCCCATAATATAATCCGTTTGCCCAATAATTTCGGATCCTGTGTATTGGAAAGCCAAGGTGGCAGACTGGCAGTGGCGTGTTTGGGGGATTATGTGGGGACACGTGAAGAAAATGGCGAATAACGTAGTAACCTCCCGTTGGGAATAGCAACCTAGAGAGTGGACCAAAGATGCCTACCTCCATTCACAATAAATTGACACGTACTCCATTCACAAAATAGAGTGGATCAATAATGTATTTGGGAATAATAAACTTTAAATTAATTATAAAATATTACGTATATATGTAGTCATCCGTATATGTATTTGAGGGCAAGGATACCAAGAAATGAAATGATTACGTTAGGGTAGTGGGGTAGAACTTTTGTATGTGATAAGATTTGTTGAAGAAGCGGAAGAGAAGAAGAAAAGTATAAAAATAGAAAGGGAAAGTTTGTGATTTAACAGCATGGAGCTGGAGAAGAACCATAACAAGCTGTTATATTCTACTTTTTTGCAATGACACCCAAGAATTGGGAAAAAAACTCTCGTCTTGTGTTTTTTTTTTTTTATCTTTAGCATAAAAAGCTGTGCCACGTTATCTAAATGACTGTTGTACGATACCATTCATTTAGTATTGGAATAATATTTATGCTTAAAATTAAAAAAATTGGATCAAATTTATAATTACCATTCTTATGTTCTTTTTTAATTTTGTTTAAGAGATAATAAATAATTAGTTAATATTATTTCTCTTTTTTTAAATAATGAATAATTAAAAAGTTCTTTATTTTTTAGATGAATATATTAATATAAAGTAAATTTATAAAAAATTGTAAGTCTTTTTTTGAACGGCAAAGTAAAGTTAATTTCAATTCAGTGACAAGTCAAATCATACTCAAATTAAACTTTGATGAAATATATGTTTTCAACTTTGCATTGAACATATAAAAAAGATTGAAGATATAAAATTAATAATATCAAATATTTTATTATTTTTTTATAAAAGGAGCTGGCATTCCAAAATAAATATAAATTGAATTTGTGATAGTGGAATCTTTTATACTATAATAAAATTTTTAATATTTTCTCAGATTTTTTTGACATTGAAATTGAATTTAAAGGAAAAACTTTAATGATTGAGCACATAATATTTGATTTAAAATAATCAATCTTTGACTCTTATACTATGACTAAGGGTCCATTCGCATCATATATATTTTTTTAAAAATAGATTTTTTTGATAAAATTTAAACATTTTGTAATTTCTTTTAACAAAAATAAGAAATTAAAATAAATAAATTTTTTAACTTTAAGAATAAAATAATTTTTTTAAATTTTTAAATTAAGGAGATTGATAGAAGAAGAAATAAAAATATTTTTTTATTATTACATTTGAACGTAAAATAATATATCTTTATGAAAAAATATCTTATTTTTTCAGAATTAAATTCTTATTTTATATAATATTTTTTTAAAAACATCCAAACAATCCCAATGACTTATTGGCTTTTACTTCTATTGGAGAATGCATTTAAAAAAAAAAATAAATGACTTATCTTGCTTACGTGAATGTTTGTTTCTTTTTTTATTTAAAATAAAAAATTATAAAATATTAAAATGTAGCTTTTCATTATAAAAAGAATTATCATTTTATTCTCTTATTTTAATTATCAGTTTTTCACAATATTACTTATTTAATTGAAGTTTACTTTACTTATCATCATATTTTTATAATCAAATATATTTTTTAATATAGTTATATTAATTTTTTAATTTATTTGTTTTTTATTATAATTATTTTACAAAATTATTATTTTATTTTAAAAATTATTTTTGTAATCATATATATATATATATATATATATATATTCATTTATTATTATAAAATTAAAAAAATTGACACATTAAAAATATTAATTTTAAATTTTATTTTTAATAATTTTATCAACTAAAAATTATTTTATAATTTTACAACTAAATATATTTTTTAATTTAAAAATTATTTTTATTTAATACATTCAAATATAAAATAACTTTTCATCCTATTAAAATATATATTTTTAAAATAAATTTCTTATTTTATAAAAATTATTTTAAAAAAAATCTAAAACAGGCCCTAAGATGGAATATTAGTGGGGATTGTCCAGTTGAATAATATGTTTAGCACTTTAATTCAAACCATTTTTACCTAAGTATCAATTATTATTATTACAGCTAACAAATATTATCTTCAACTAATACGAGTTTTAAAAAAATTCTAAGCTCGTAATTTCCAATAATTACTAATATCAATACGCTTCAGAAATTAATTTTGACTTATATTTATTTACGCGCACATGATTTCTTCCTCCTATAATGTATGAAACAAATCAATTATTTCTAAATATTAAAGAAAATACCTCTTACAGGCTAGTTAGCATATTAGGTACTACTTAATTAGAATTTGAGTTTCATATAAAAAGCGAAAATATTTAAAAAATAAATAAAAAAAACAAGGAGGAGAAAGAAACGAAGGTGATTCATAAAAGTGAGTAATTATTAATTAAAATAAAAAAACCGACCCCTCAATAAATAAAAGGCACGTCAGCAAGGGGCGAGCAGGGAAGGAGAGTCGCGCGTGGCAGGTGGTCAGAATAGTGTTGGTGAGTGGAACCCACCACTATAAAATCAGAAGGCGGAGAGAGTCTGTGCATTGAAGGCTGTAGAACAACAATTGTGTACTCTCATCCAACCAGAGAAGAAGATATATATATATAAACACCTCAATACTCAGAAAGAGAGGGACACCAGAGGCCTTCATTTCACACACCCCCACTCCCAAACCCAATTCCCTCATATAAATTATCATCTTCTCCTACTCCTCCCTCCTCTCCCTGCATTTTTATTTTCTTTCTCTCTCTCTCTCTTTTTCTCTCTTAATTACAGTGGTCAGGGAGGTGAAGTTGTTATTGATTGATTATATATGTCTCTGTAGTATTCTTCTCTCTCTCATCCATAATTCATATCAGCTATGGCCAACAAGGGTATCAGCCTCGAGGAGATCAAAAACGAGAACGTTGATCTGGTAATTTCTGCTCCTCTTCTTTCTCACTTTTTCGTCCATGCCTGACTTTTTCCCTTCACTCTCACTTTTCTTTTTCTCTGTCATTTTCCTTGTTGCGACTCTATATCCCTCTTTGTGTGCGCTGTGTGTTTGGTTGAAGAGAAAATCATGGAACGAACGAATGGGAAATTCTCTTTTCCCAACTGTATATGCGGCAAAATTTTTGCTGATGGGATTTTTTTGTAAAAAAAATTTTAAATCTGCTCTTGTGAAATTTCTGCTTGGGGAAGATTTTGTTATTTTTATGAGCGGGATGGCAGAGCCTTTCTTCGCATGTCATCTCGCCGCGTGAGCTGAAATGATGTGTTACTGCTGCTACCGTCCTTTGATCTTTACGTGACAGACAGTGCTGGGCCAACTTTGTGAGTCTGACTGTCTGAGGTTCGCTTCTCAAAAACGTAAAAAAATTTTATTTTTCATGGACCTTATTTAATCGCTTCTTATATTTATCGAGAACTATCAAATAATAAAAGTACGATTGTTAAAACAAGATTTTCAATATTGTACCATAGGAAGATGATAAAATGCTTATTAAACAAAGATTATGATGTTTTCTAAAATGTAACCGTAACGTGCTTTTTGGGTAGAGTGTCAGAAATTAAGTTTGTGTTTCGAATTAATCATATATTCATGGCGTGAAAAAATATTAATATATTAATATATAATTAATGATTTTAATGAATTTTAAATGAAATGTACTTTCTAAATTTTTGTAACAGAAGTATACATGACTGAATCAGAAATCCCCACCTTACAATCGCATGGAATGATTGGATTTAGCGGCTGCCCACGCACGCTTCTGAGGCGTGTCTCTGGCACAAAATGATTAACTCAGATAATGCACTGTTTATTGAAGAATGAAAATTCTCTCCAAATTAATGGAGTACTATGTGTTTATATTATTTTATTTAGGGGTTTTTTTTTTAAACTTTTCACCTAATCTTTTAGTTGTAAGGGTAATTTTTTTTAATTTATTAATTATAATATATTATATCTTAAATTATTGTAATTTAATTAAACTATTGTTTATTATCTAATTGAATTAATTGAATATTAAAATTAATAATTTTATTTAACATAATTATTTAAATTTAAAAAAAAATTAAAAAATTTTAAAATAATTATTTTATTAATTAAAATAATTAAAATATCTTAAAAATAAATGAGAATAAAATATTTAATTAAATTTTATTTTTAAGGATAAATTTATTATCTTTTTTATTAATTTTTTAATTATATAACTAGTTTATAATAATTAAAATTATTAATTTTAATACTTAATTAAATGATAAAATATAATTTGATTAAATTATGATAATTTAAGGTGTAATGTGTTATAATTAATATATTAAAAAAATTATAATAACAACTAAAGATTACAATAAAAAAATATAAAATTCTCTTTATTTAACATATAAAGCTTTTATTATTTTTCAAAGTTTTGATTTAATTTTGTTGTCGTGTTCCTTTTTTATCCTATTATTTTTCCGTGGGTACTATTGGTTTATCGTTTTCTTCCTCCTTTTTAATCAATTTTCTTATAAATTCGTACAATATTCTCCCTGGAGAGTATAGTTGATTGTATGTTTGCCCTTGCTGGTCTCACCCCTTCAATTAAATTAAGGTCAGGCCAAAAAATGATTGATTGATATGATTTTGGTACGAATTTGTGAGAAATAAAATTTGTAAAAATAACATAACTCTTATTTGTTTTAGATATTTATTTTTTGATGGTGGAGGGTGATACGGGATAACTCTTTCTTTAGTTTATACGGAGGGAAATAAAATTACTGATGAAGCTGTATGTATGATTGTCGAAATTGTTTCACATTATGTACATATGAAGGAGCCATTCTTGTAATTATCATAGAGAGACCGAGTATATGTTTGAGCTTCATAATAACTATTAAGATACAGTTTATTCCTGCTGTTTAGCAATTGAGAAATAACAAACACGAACAACTTGTGACCAGGAACGGATCCCAATAGAGGAAGTGTTTGAACAGCTGAAATGTTCAAGAGCAGGTTTAACATCAGACGAAGGAGCCAATCGGCTTCAAGTTTTTGGGCCAAACAAATTGGAAGAGAAAAAGGTATATTTTTTAAACACACATGGCAGTTTCTCTTGTATTTTTCCTTGTATTATTGGAAACATGTAATGATTTCATGATTCATAAACAGGAGAGCAAACTTTTGAAGTTCTTGGGTTTTATGTGGAACCCCTTATCTTGGGTCATGGAAGCTGCTGCCATAATGGCCATAGCTTTGGCAAATGGCGGAGGAAGGCCTCCAGATTGGCAGGATTTCGTGGGTATCATTTGTCTTCTGGTTATTAACTCCACAATCAGTTTTATCGAGGAAAACAATGCTGGCAATGCTGCTGCAGCACTTATGGCTGGTTTAGCTCCCAAGACCAAGGTCAAATACTCGTTCCACAAACTTTTGTATGCGTGCATTATTTATGGCTCTATCTTCTTATTGTTGTTCACTTTTTCTGGCCTCAAATTTTAGGTTCTTAGAGACGGCCGATGGAGTGAACAAGACGCTGCAATTTTAGTTCCAGGAGATATAGTCAGCATTAAGTTAGGAGATATTATTCCTGCTGATGCCCGTCTTCTTGAGGGTGATGCCTTAAGTGTTGATCAGTCTGCTTTAACTGGAGAGTCTCTTCCTGTAACAAAGAACCCCTCGGATGAAGTATTTTCTGGATCAACCGTTAAAAAGGGTGAGATAGAAGCAGTTGTAATTGCTACTGGTGTGCACACCTTCTTTGGTAAAGCAGCTCATCTGGTGGACAGCACCAACCAAGTTGGACACTTCCAGAAAGTCCTTACAGCAATTGGTAATTTTTGCATTTGCTCAATTGCTCTCGGAATATTTATTGAGATCATAGTCATGTACCCAATACAACATCGCGAGTACAGAGATGGAATTGACAATTTATTGGTTCTCTTGATTGGAGGAATTCCAATTGCCATGCCAACTGTTTTGTCTGTCACTATGGCTATTGGTTCTCACAGGCTTTCTCAGCAAGGTGCAATTACAAAGAGAATGACAGCTATTGAGGAGATGGCAGGGATGGACGTCCTCTGCAGTGACAAAACTGGGACTCTAACCCTAAATAAGCTAAGTGTGGATAGAAACTTGATTGAAGTGTTTGCTAAGGGTGTTGAGAAGGAGTATGTTATCCTTCTTGCAGCAAGGGCTTCTAGGACTGAAAATCAAGATGCCATAGATGCTGCAATTGTAGGGATGCTGGCTGACCCAAAGGAGGTAAAATATGCAAAAAGCTCTCTCCGACAAGATTATTCAAGTGAAGGGAATCTATTTTCTTAAATTTGAAATAAAAAATTTATCAATTTTTAATTTCTATGTTTTGATCTGATCAGGCACGAGCTAATATCAGGGAGGTTCATTTCCTCCCGTTCAATCCTGTAGACAAGAGGACTGCTCTAACCTACATTGATTCTAATGGAAATTGGCATCGAGCTAGTAAAGGTGCACCTGAGCAGGTAAATATCGTTTTCACTTTTGTCATACTTTTACATTTATGATTTATGAACTAATCCTTGTTTTTCTCTTGTTTAAGATTTTGAACCTTTGCAACTGCAAGGAGGATGTCAGAAAAAGGGTTCATACAGTCATTGATAAGTTTGCTGAGCGTGGACTTCGGTCTTTAGGTGTTGCAAGACAGGTTTGCAAAGCCAATATTAACATTTTTACTTTCCTACTTGATTAAATACCCTTCATTATTGCTGCTTCTTTGTTCTGTCTAATAGGAAGTACCAGAGAAAACAAAAGATAGTCCTGGTGGACCATGGCAATTTGTTGGTCTGCTACCTCTGTTTGATCCTCCTAGGCACGACAGTGCTGAAACCATCAGAAGAGCTCTTAACCTTGGTGTGAATGTTAAGATGATTACTGGTAAGATTTGAGGTCTTGGTCTTACTTTTTGATAGCTCAGCATATACTTGGACTAAAATTCTGTAGCTTAAAAATTGCTTGTGGTTCTCTCGTTCTCCAGGGGATCAGCTTGCCATTGGCAAAGAAACTGGTCGAAGACTTGGAATGGGAACAAATATGTACCCGTCTTCTTCATTGCTTGGCCAAGACAAGGATGCTTCTATTTCAGCTCTTCCTGTTGACGAGTTGATAGAGAAGGCGGATGGATTTGCAGGAGTTTTTCCTGGTAGGTCTTTTATGTATATAGATAATCACCACGTCACTCTAGAAGTTGCAAAAAAAAAAAAAAAAAAACTGTAGGATCATACGTTTTTCATTTTAACTTTCAACTATTTCTAACATGCTTTATGTGTTCATGGCTTCTATGTGACTCCATAGAGAGTGCTAATTGAGTCAACAAAACAATTAAATTTCAAATGGCAATCACTTCCTGCATTTTAACCCTTTATTTTGGGTATGACGTGGTAGAACACAAATATGAAATCGTTAAGAGGCTGCAAGAGAGGAAGCACATCTGTGGAATGACAGGAGATGGTGTCAATGATGCCCCTGCATTAAAGAAGGCAGATATTGGAATTGCTGTTGCAGATGCTACAGATGCTGCTAGAGGTGCTTCTGACATTGTCCTCACTGAACCTGGATTGAGTGTCATTATTAGTGCAGTGCTCACCAGCAGGGCTATTTTCCAAAGGATGAAGAACTATACCGTTAGTTAGCTTGAATACATAGTTTGATTGTTTTAGATGCTATTTTTATTTATTAGGCGTGTAATCTCACAAATTTTTATTTCTAAATTTGGCAGATTTATGCTGTGTCAATCACCATTCGTATTGTGGTAAGTGCAGAAAATAGGTTGACGCACTGAAAAAAGTCAGTTTTTGTCTGAGTAGTTTATGAAGAAATCAAATCATTAATGTTATCTGTTTTTTATCTTGGCAGTTCGGTTTCATGTTTATTGCGTTAATCTGGAGGTTCGATTTTGCACCCTTCATGGTTCTGATTATCGCCATACTGAATGATGGTAAGATAATATATGCTTGTCCTTCTTCTGTTAGCACCTGTGTTATTTACGCTGATTGATTCTTTTACCACCGTACCTTTAGATGGTAAGATAATATATGCTTGTCCTTCTTCTGTTAGCACCTGTGTTATTTACGCTGATTGATTCTTTTACCACCGTACCTTTAGGTACCATTATGACAATATCCAAGGATCGAGTGAAACCATCTCCACTGCCTGACAGCTGGAAACTGAAGGAGATATTTGCTACTGGCATTGTACTTGGCAGTTACTTGGCACTCATGACAGTAATATTTTTCTGGGTCATGAAGGATACCGACTTCTTTTCGGTAATACTTATAATTTGAGTTTCTCTAAATATTATCATCGATTAGCCACAAGAACACTTAATGCTATTACCAAGTTCTAAGAACTATGCAGACAACTTTCATTGTTGCAGGACAAGTTTGGAGTGAGGCCTCTGAGACACAGCACTTACGAAATGATGGCGGCCTTATACCTACAAGTCAGTATTATAAGCCAGGCCCTCATTTTTGTCACTAGGTCCCGCAGCTGGTCCTTTGTTGAAAGACCGGGTTTTCTCTTACTGGGTGCTTTTATGATTGCTCAGCTGGTAAGTATTTGCCTGTTATAAAGTTGTTTGTGTTAGTTTCTCTTCCGATTTTATCATCGAAGCAGCAGCATTTTGTTATGTCCAATATCATTCAAATTAAAGTGAGATGGACCTCCATGTGAAAGTGTTGAAATTGACATCAAGTCAATGATGCTGTTGCCCTTAGGAAGCGTTATTCTCACAATACTCAAGTGCATCACTAATTTAGGATTTAGAGAGCATATTGTCTAGCGATGCAAATGTACCGGTTAATCAAACGCTCTTGGCAACACTTTTGTGTTAACAAAATGATTTACTCTATAATTGACAGGTAGCAACTGTTATAGCAGTCTATGCTAATTGGGGCTTCGCACGGATAAAGGGAATGGGATGGGGTTGGGCTGGTGTAATCTGGCTGTACAGTGTGGTGACTTATATCCCTCTTGATATACTCAAATTCGCAATCCGTTACGTTCTGAGTGGGAAGGCCTGGGATAACCTTTTGGAGAACAAGGTAAATTTTTGTTTATTATTATTACTATTTATTGCATTGTCGATCCTAGTCCAGGGAGTTGAATATTCAAAGTTGTTAATGCTTTTTCATTACAGACTGCCTTCACTACAAAGAAAGACTATGGCAAAGAAGAGAGGGAAGCACAGTGGGCTGCTGCACAGAGGACTCTACATGGTCTTCAGCCACCGGAAACCTCCAACATTTTCAATGACAAGGGTGGCTATAGGGAGCTTTCAGAGATTGCAGAGCAAGCCAAGCGGCGGGCTGAGGTTGCAAGGTAAGCCTGTAACTTTTATGCCATCAAGTTTGTGCTTTAAAGGTTTTAGGAAGAGGGAAGAATGGTGTTGAGCAATAAATATAGTTTTTAAGCGACTTTTTATATTGAGTTACAGGCTAAGGGAGCTACATACTCTAAAGGGTCATGTTGAGTCGGTGGTGAAGCTGAAGGGACTTGACATTGATACAATTCAGCAGCATTATACTGTGTGAGGAGTCTGGACCAACCTTCTAGAAGATTCACTTCTACCCTTGTCCAACAACAAATTAAAATCAAAATATATAATGACGAAGAAAGGCCTTAGTTAATCTGTCTTTAGAATGTAACATCTCCTTTATCTGTCTTTAGAATGTAACATCTCCTTTTGTTAAAATTTGAATGGTTACTTTGGCGTCTATGCCAATAGCACAGGTAGGAGGTACTATTATGTTTTGGCACCAAATAACATCACCGATAGTGTTTACTTGCATCTTTTTTTGGTGTATCAATGTGTTACTAAGTTCACATCAAAGTTCAATATAGTGTTCGTCTTGAAGAATACCATTTGTCAATATTTATCATTTTATCGCAAATTTTCAAACACCCCCCCCCCTTTTTTCCCTCGGATTCCAAGCTTCAGCCTAAAGAAAGTTGATCAGGGATATATATATATATATATATATATATACCCTGTCGCACCACGAGGCGCTGTCGGTGAGTCGGGTTGTTTGGGAATGCAGCCCCAATTGGGAGGTAAATTCCGTCCAAGGCTAAATACGGGCGAGAGACCGATAGCGA
>JASKGM010000008.1:3379724-3411660 GCA_034509205.1 Ceratonia siliqua
ATGGTAGGATTTGAACCCATGTCTTCTTGGTCAAAATAAAGTGTTCCAACCACTAAGTTACAATCATATGTTTGTATCTAATGAGACAAAATTTAAAATATATAAATTGCTGTTGGCCCGCCGGGCCAACCCAGCCCGGCCCGGGCTATGGCCCGATCGGGCCGGGCTGAAAAAGACCGAATATTTTTAGGCTGAGATTTTTACAACACAGCCCTATTTTTTTTTTGTTTACATCGGGCTAGCCCATCAGGCCGGGCCCATTTTGCCTGCTCTAACGCTGACAATGTATCAAACAAAATCATTTCTCTCCCCATAACGACGATTCATGCTAGAGGGACAAAATGGCCAATAGAATGGAAATTTGTAAACCTCTTACATAAAAATGGCGTTATAAAGTTGTTGCTTATTGCTGTTGAAGATCAACAATGATATTGCAGACATTATTCGCTTCAAATGCCGCCCAAGTAGCTCATTTTTCACGGGAACGACCTTCGTAAATGGCACCCGTTTAAACCATTGGTTCCTAAATTCCTATGGCACTCCCTTTAAATTCTCATTCACCCTCTTCCTTATCGTCATTCCCTGTTTTGCTCTATTAACTCAAGCCATCTCAATTTTTCTTGCTGGTTCTCAATTCCCATCTTCCATACATGGCTTCTCACAAAGCGCATTTTTGGCTTTTCATGCTCTCCATGTTGACCATTTGTTTGGTGCCATCATTTGGTGATAGTAACCCACAAATTCTCATAAAGTTCAAGAGCTCCTTGTCCAACGCTTATGCCTTACAACTGGGGAACGAGTCTGTCAGTCTGTGCAGCTGGGCTGGTATATTATGCCACAACGAGAAATTTGACGGCTTGATACTAGAGAATCCGGGACTAAGTGGCACTATTGACGTAGATACCCTGGCGGAATTGTCAAATTTGAGCAGGTTTAGTGTCATTAACCACAGTTTTGAGGGTCAAATGCCTAGATTTAAAAAGCTTGTGGGGTTAAAATCTTAGTTTTTGTCCAAAAACAAGTTCTCAGGTGAAATTCCTGATGATGCTTTTGAGGGTATGGAATACTTGAAGGAAGCATTCTTGGCAGAAAATGAGTTCACAGGTCATATTCCTAAATTCCTTGCTGAATTGCCTAAACTCGTGGATTTTGACATACAAGGGAATGGTTTTGAAGGCAACAAACCAGAATTCAAAAAAACTGATTTCAGAGTGTTTAATTTATCTAAAAACCAATTGGAGGGCCAATACCAGAAAGCTTAAGCAGCAAAGATCCCAGCTCATTTGCTGGTAAGCTAACAATCATCTGTCTTTCATTTGGAACTTATTTCCTTGCGTAAAAATTGAAGCAAATATTCAAGTTCACTAGCTGTTAACTTTGATTTGATTTACACTCATTTGCTGGTGATTTTTTATAGTACAATTGAACTTTGATTGGACATCTTTAGGATGAAAATAAGATACATATTATCCACATCATTTGTTAATGGTTGACGTTAATTTCTGGTGCTGCAGGCAACAAAGGGCTATTTGGAAAACCTTTAAGCCCCTGCACCAACTCCTTCAAGAAGAGCCACGTTCTTTCGGGACGTGAGATGTAAAACAAAAATAATAATGTGAAAGATAGGAATAATGCAATTGGGCTATGTTCTCAATGTTCCCTTCTTCATTGTGTTGTTGCAATGCTCTACTACGTACTAGTTTCTGTGAAGGGCCGGCATTTGACTTGAACATTTTCTGCAAACACAAGGGAGAATCGCGTAGTCTCTTAGCCTGCACTTCTTGTACTTTTCTTTTTAATCTCTATCAACAATTGTTCTTCTAAAGATAGTTATTGGCTCTTTTTATCTCTCATATAAAACCACTCCTTTTACTATATATGTTACATATGTATACACGTTCACAATGCTACACAACTATATATCTAGTTTCAAGTGTGCGGGAAAATCCCTTAAACTTTATCATTAAATTTAGATAAATCTATTTGTGAAGAATGGGCACATAGTCCAGGGAGCACATTCAAGTTTTCCGACTTCCATATGCATTCAAATGTTTTACACTTGACAGTTATGCTAATAAGATCCCTACAGAATTTGAACATGTGGCTTAATTTTAGAGGGGCCACAACAGAACCAAAGATAAGCTACCAGAGCTTGTCTTTCTGCATTTTGCCCCCCGCCGATACTACAACTACAGAAACAGAACCCATACTAAGCACCTGTAGAACACATGGAAATTGCAAGTACCCAAAAAATATATTGCGAAGGTGAAGGATGGAGAGTTGGGAAATAAAAATTATTGTTTACATTAGATAAACAGAATTAATGTACAGTCTACAGTGAGATATACCCAAGAGCAGAAACTAACTAAATAACAACGAAGAAAACAGAAAACTTCAGCTCCTACGTATAACAGACAACAAAAATTCAATACCTATAAAAGAGTATAATGACCAATGCCCTTCATGGAATCCCACGGATGAATCGTGTGAATACAAAATGAATAGTGATGAGTAACAGAGAAACCCTGTTGGGAAATTGAAATCGATAGTGTTTGCTGCGTTCCTTCGTTGACTTGGACAGTAGCCCTTTACTACAAATATCAGATGGAAAAAAGTTTTGAACTTCCATAAACTGCACGGAGTGTTTTGCTGCTAGAATGCAACATCCCGTTGTACAAGTAGAAGGTGTTTTCCACTAGCTTTTAATCAAAACTAGCTCAGCTGCTCTCCGATTAAGTCAAGACCCACAAGGAGGAAGGTCACACCTTGAAAAAGCAAAAAGTAAAAGTGAACTCCTTGTGCAGATAACAGACTCCTGACTGAAGCTGTGAGAAGGAGGAATGCCAAAGTCAGCTCTTTTTTATATATTTTATTAGCTTTCTTAACAGGTGTTGCAACTGCATCTTCTTGCTCCTTAATTTGGTTTGATTCACCAAGTTCACTGGCAGAAGCTCCTCTACAGATCTTTGGTAGTTGCATTGACTTAGCTTCTCTTTCCGCAGCAGTCAGTAAATCAGACTCCGATGACCTGCCAGCCTTCTTTGTGACAACCCATTCATAAGAGCTACCCAATTGGAAGAGTCCAGATACCATTGCATTGAATTTAGTGACAGACATGGTATTTTCAAAAAGGAGGTAGGGAACAATAAATGGGAAAGATTTTGGGGCAGGAAGAATGTTGAGAATTGACATAAATACAGGCACATAGCAGATCACCCATAGAGGAAGCTCTGCCTCTGGGACAAACATGGTTAAAGGAAGGATTATGCAAAATAAGGTGAAGGAGTAAAAAGGAAGAACAAGTTTCCTCAACAGGAAGAACAGAAGTATTATATTTGCTTTCTTCCATGCTGATATCTGCAGTTGTAAAGAATTCAAGGCCCTTTATGCAGTGCATATTATAAGCAATACTTGCAAGTTAACAGAATTTGTTTTTCCTTTTCACTTTTCTTTTCTACTACAGAAATCCCAGCTTAAGATATACCTTAGATCTTACAATTGCTGGAAGAGACAATCTAAAAAGTTGCATAGGACCAGAATGCCAGCGGTGTTGCTGCTTCCTATAAGCTTCGTAGGACTCAGGAACTTCACAAAGTACCTAAAAAATTTGCAAATTTGTAGAATTTAAGAGAGTACGTGTAAGTCCAAGACCATGTACTCTTTCTATATATGAGAATCATTTAGGAAGACAGTATGCTCTGCCAGAAATGGAGATTATGAATGGGAAACAATTTCTATTTAATTATGATCACCTTAACATCATTCAGGAAGATAAATTTCCAACCACTGAGATGAGCTCGGACAGCAATGTCCATATCTTCTACAGTTGTCCTCTCAAGCCAGCCTCCAGACTCCTCTAGAGCTTTGATTCTCCAAACACCAGCAGTTCCATTGAAACCAAAAAAATTAAGAAATACCCCATTGACCTGCTGTTCCACCTCAAAATGGAAGGATAAATTAATATTTTGGAGACGAGTCAACAAGTTCTCATCCTTGTTCACAAAAGCCCATCTAGCTTGGACCAGACCTAGTTTGGGATTGTCCTGTAATAAAAGGAGTGCAGAGATTGAAATAAGCTAAACATATTTATACCAAGAACCCTTATTGAATATGGTTGATGGTCTTTTTTAACCTTAAAATATGGCAAAGTTTGCTTAAGAAAATCAGGATTCGGTTGGAAGTCAGCATCAAAAATTGCAACAAACTCATAATCTTTCACGTAGTCACAGCTCATTGCAGACTTGAGATTGCCAGCTTTATAACCAGTCCTGATTAAACGATGCCTATAAACTATGTTGATTCCTTTTTGGCTCCACTTAGTGACCTCAGCCTTAATTAACCACTGTATGCTCTCATCGTCAGAATCATCAAGAACTTGGATCAGTAAACGGTCCCTTGGCCAATTAATTTGGCAGACTGCAGAAATAGATTGTTCATACACCTGCATGAAGTCAGAGCATCCGAAACCAAAATATTAAAATTCTATCCAGTGATTTCCATATGTTACTTCCAATTGCGTACCAGAGTTATAAATTCACCAATATCACATACCATCGCCCTTCCACTGTTCAGATAAAAACTTATCTTCTGTATTTATTAAGGAATGGCTGTCTATTACAGAAACTGAAAATAAGGAATTCACAATTTTACTAGTTTGTTTAGCACTTCAGGAAAGAATTTATGCTTCTAATCTTTAAAGATTGCAAATAAATTTTAGGGAAGCTATGAATTTTTAAATTATAATATGCCAATCTAGATGGCAATATACGACTGCATAGCAGTGAAAAAACGAGGTTTCTGCAAAAATATATATTACCCTCCTGGCTCCTCTTTTCCCCATGCATTCTTCAAATTTTCAAAACATTGCAAATAAGGTAATCCAATCGCCTTCTTAGTTATAGCTTCTTATAACATTTACCAATTCTATCAGTATATAAATTACAAATTAAAAACAGCACATTTGAAATTTACTGCTAGCTTAAATACGAACAACAGCTGAAGTTATCAAATAAGTGATTAGAAGAAATAAAATGAAAGAGAGCAATTTTTGTGTTTTACCTCCCTCTCGTTACGCATTGGAATTTGAACAAGAACCATGGGATAATTATATGTAGATCCTTCGATATCATCAATTTTAAAGGGATCCCCATCAATCTTTGGCTTAATCTTCTTGTATTTTAACCAAAAGCAACCCAAGCAAAGCAGCATACGATCCACTGATTGGATAAGAAATAGAACAACACAAAACTTTGAAAGTGCCTGCAATGGGGGAGCAATGTACTCAGCACGAAATGTTAACCAAGCAACATAAACCATGTGGAGCAAGCCTTCCAAATCCGAAGTCCTAGGAATGTGCAAATTGGGATTTCGAAAATGCCATCCTTGGGTGTAAGCAAGGACCTCAAACGCCAGGATTGCCAACGAAGTCACTAAGAATACTCTAATGACTTTAAATAGTAATTTTCCCTTATCTAACTTCTCATTCTCCATAGCTACTCCTTGCCTATAAAACCTCTTCTTAATAGCTCCAAGCAACGCCCACAAAACAGTAGCTAACCGAGTGACACAGCCAACAGCACGGTGAGCCTTGAGAAGCAAGACCCAAGTAACTTGCTTAGCATTCTTACCACGGCTTTTTTCTACTGGCTGGAATGCAGCGTCAGGACCATTAATCTCTACAACAGAGAAAGTAGGGTTCTCCATTGTCACCACGACCGGCGTTCCTTTCTGGGTATCTTTCGTCCACCAGTTGGAAAAATCCAATCTTGGAACCATTTCCTCGGGTGGGTAGGGAGGAGATAGATTCGCACACAGAAGAATATAAGTATATAAACACAAACCAAACACTCAAAACACGAACTTCATCAATCTTGGGTAGTACTCATTATAAAGACTCAGATCTGGAAACCCATAAAAATGGGACAAACCCTTTTGATAAACAGCCCCTATCGTTACTTCCTCCCATTAAAACCAGAAGGACCTTCTTGACGGCTTAGCATTTGACAAAACGTAGCACAAAAAAGCCAAGAACGTGAATTGAGTGAGGCTCTTTTGTACTGTCAAGGAACTCTGGAAGGCACCAAACATGGGAAAGCCACAATATGAGGGAAGGTATCTGCAGCTGTAAGACCGAGACACTAACACCAAGTGGGTTTCCTCCCCTAATCCACATTAGCCTTTCTTTCCATTTGACTCCCAAGAAAAATTACAGTATGCTCAGAGAATCTCCAAAATAATCAAACTAACAAGAGTTTAAGTAAGAAATACACCTGAAGGAAACAATAGTTAGTCGAGAAGTGGTTGACTTGAAGAGAAAAATTCTTTTATTTTAAGATATTCAGATAAAGACCATGAGTAGACCCACTTGTTAGATGGAATTAAGATTCTGATGACAACGTGATGAGGTAGCACCATCTTTTTCTTTTTTTTTGTTGATACTAGCGCCATCTTTAGTAAAACCAATTTACTAGAATAATAATGTGGATAACCAAAAATTCCGGGGAGAAGAGCTGCGTGAAAGGAAGGTAGCTCAAAAAGACCATCTACCCAAAGCAAATCTGCAAATGGCCAACAGCCTCCACTACTCGCTCACTCTTCCCCAGTTTTTAGGATTCACAACTTTTGGATGATTAAAAGGATTAATGTACATTGTACAATGGGAATATAATTTAGTGAGACATGGAAGCTTATCTCAAGAATATTCCTTTATTCTCTTACATCGCCTGGAGTCTAGACTCGATATGAAAAGAATTTACCAGACAGCAGGTTTTGGTCCCGCATCATAAGCCCACCTAACCTAAACATGTTTTCTTTGTGATAAACTGAAAAATACAAAAGATAAACAGAGAAAGAACTTGAAAGAACTCAGAACTGCGTTGTAATGCCCACAATTAGGTTGCCACATGAAGAACATAATTAATGCTAATAAAGTGCCACCTACATCAGATAAGCATATAACTCAAGTATTTATTGCATTGCATTGGCTATTTATACCAAAAAGATAAGGTTTTTACTAATTAGAGATGTTATTTCATGCAAAAGAAGTCGCTAGTATTCATAGTTGACTTCTTCGCTAGTATTCATAGTTGACTTCTTAAGCAATGAGGGATTAGCTCTGTCTGATTATGCTATATTTATTATCTTATTCTTCACCTTGAACATCCTTTTGTATCAAATTAATTGCCCCAGCATGTAATAATATATATATAAGTTACATTCCCTTAATTTTATTTTTTTATTTTTAATATTTTTATTTTTAAAATTAATTAAATATTTTGTATCTCATGTATTTTTTTAAAAGTTTTTTAAAATGTTTTAAAATGTTTTAATATTTTTTTACTATTCATCTATAATCTTTTTTACTATTTATTTATAACTTAATAAATTTTATAAAAAATATAAAAACATCTCAAAAAATTTTTTTAAAAAATTCATATTATAAAAATTAATTAATTAATTTTGAAAAATTAAAAAAATTGAAACAAAAACTTAAAACAAATATAAAAAAAAAATTTTAAGCTCCCTGCCGCCCACCAAGGTTGGCGGTAGAGGAGTGTTGCCCACATGTATATATTTGTCTTCCAAAAGTATAGATAAATAAAAACCATGAGCCTTTGCAAGCTGCAATAATAGAGTCACCAGCAGAATATCTAAAGCTTCTCTCGTTTGGTTTCTGCTTGCTTCCATAAAGTGGTCTATCTAGCATCCATATTTCCGATCTTAATAGTGTTTCCTAATTTGGAAATGCATTAGAAGATCTGGATAAGATGCAATTAATGCCCAAACTCTTCACACTTCCAATGGTTAAAGCAGTTATTGTCAAACTTTTTTCATCAATTTTTTTTTTCTTTCTTAGTTTTTAAAGTCAGGGATATGTCTCTTTTAGTACGAATCTCCTTCATTGATTCCAAGATCTGCCTCCCATGCATGTGATATTAGAATGCCTTAAAAATTGAAGATCACCCAAAGGCCAAAACTCCAATACTTCCTGAGTTGGATTTCAAATGAGAAAAAAGAGGCCTCAACTGTTTCCTTTGCTGTGTATCTATGCACGTGTGTGCCTATATTATAGTAACAATCGATCTAAAAAGGCCCTTCTCTTTCTGTTTCCCTCTCTTTGTTGTTTTATAATGGAAGATACGATAAACCAATCATTAATCATGAGAAATCTTTATGAGACACAGCATTCAATGCTAGAAAATATGGATCAAATAGAATATTGCTGATATGAAAAATTGAAAAAGATTATTAGTACTTTTGTTAGCCACCATGTTCACAAATGATAATGATAGAATAGATTGTAATTACAACCGGAACTAATAGTAGTATAATATTTTATTTGTTTTAAATTATTTATCGTTTAAAGTAATAGTAAAAAATTAATAAATAATCTTAATTTTAGTAAAAGATAGTTATATTTAACTAAATTATCCTTATTAAAGTTAATTTAAACTCTTGTTACTACTTTATTAAAGATAACAATAAATAAGGGTAATGTTAAAAAAATAACAATTAATACTTTATTGATAATGTAAAATAACAAATAATTTGAAACAAAATAAAACTCTTAAAATGACAAATAATTTAAAACGGAAGGAGTACTATATAGTCATAGCAGGAGAAGTGGTTTTTTATTTTATTTTTATAAGAAATTTAAACTTTAACAAAATATTTTATTTGAATTATTTATTATTAAATCACATTTAGTGACTTGTTTTTTAAATAAAGTAATAATAAATTGTAATTAAACAGCAATAAATGATGTCTTTAGAAAATTAAATTATACATATGCTAATCAATACGTATTAATAATTCATTTAGAAAAATAATAATTAACGATGTTGGAATCTGTCCTCTATATATTGTTCTCTTAACGTAAGGGGAAAATCTGATGGATGTTTTTCTGGTAGAATTCTTCCACTCCACTAAAAGTAAAAGAAAAATATTTCGTGCAACTAAAGAAAAAAAAATTAGAAAGGAAAATATTTATATTAAACAGTTAACACCCACAGCCTTGGAAACTATCAAAAGAACCACACACGCAAAGCCTACGATTATGAATAAAATCAAGTGGCCTGTGGACACTTCTATTCTTATATTAAGACCTGTTTGCCAACATTCGCAAATGTTGATAGCAAATTCACCACAAAAAAAAGTTCATAGGAACTTCGATAATTGTTATTTTCTTTGCTTAACGGAGGATATACCAGCAGACTTCTAATTCAGTAATTTGACACTCATTTTCTTTGGTTTTCCTTTTCATCCTGCAAGCTCCAGTTTGGAGAGGACCATTCATAAGAAATATAAATGGAAACGTTGGAGACATAGCCAGCTTTAGCTTTCAAGAAAACTACAGACAATACAGGATAAGAAGGCATGGATATCACGGGACAACTTTATTCTATTCATGTGCAATGTACTCACTGGTTGTTGATCTATGTTCAGTGCTCGTCACACGGGCCTTTCTCTGCTCATGGCTATCGTCTCATGTCTCAACTACCCTTAATTGCCCTTCATTGAGCCTTGCTGTTACCAACGGATTACATTTTTTCTTGGGAAAGGATATTTTTCATTGCTAGCACTGATACTACACATTTGATGGATCTGTAACTTCAGGGTATTATGTCAAATATATGCTTTGACTATGTTCAATTGCCATTACTGAAACTATGCAAGAAATCAATTAAATTACCAGAGTTTACAATTTAAGAAAATTGAAGTAAAAAGAAAAAAAACGTAACTGTTAGTAATCGCCCCAACTCATCAATGCCAATTCTACTTAGGATGAGCCTCCACGTCTATTATTAGTTTTGTTGTCTTGCTTTTTCTCTGATGATATTTAGCATATGAATACCACACACCACCAGCAATATTGATAACCAATCAGTCACATTCAAAGCATGGACTTGAACACCGCCCAGTAAGACAAAACCAAGGGTCTGAAGTAGAAATAGAATATAATTTTAATGTTTGCATGCAAAGCTAGATATAAATAACAGGAGGGCAGTCAATTGTATTATGAGGAATATATATATTCGGAGTTATTCCAAAAATAAAGTTTTTGTGCTGTACTAGAAGTTATCCATGGCAAACAGAGAGACGGAGTCTATGATTGTCAAAACTTACCGTGGAACCAACCCCTTTGAGGACGCCAACAATAGCGGTAGTTAGAGCCGAATTAACAATAGTACACAAAAACATGGTAAAGTTGAGAACAATACTTATCAGCAATGAGAGAATAAGGATGGCCAAGAATGATAAAGAATAACTCTGCAAAGAAAGATGTATTTTACATTAGATATTAGCTTATGCATAAATGCAACTCTAACGTATGTCACATCATCAGACGTAAGCAACTTTTTAGCTTTTCCAACATATGTCACAAACTATTGCTTCAATTTGTCAACCATCACTAACTAGTTTCTACAATTCTGGTCACAAAAGGACTAGTAGACAATGGATGTTGCCAGAACTTCAATTCATTGAATTGACACAATGTCAACTAATTTTATATTTTTAATCCATGAGGCATCTAGCATATAATAAAAGGTAAATGTTTTCTTCTCGTGAATCAGTCGGTCTAATCAAGCTGCCCCCATCTGATGTCTCTATCTTGCCATCATTTCCACCATACATCCAGTGCTCTCAGCCTCGGCCCCTAAATTTTTTTGACTTGATTTTCATCTCACACATGGTGCCAACAAACTAAAATTCTCTCTAATTTAGCTCCCTTCATTCCCATCTTAGGTCCCTCCCTCTCAATTTTCAATTTATAAAAATCCAATAACGATGTTTATTAGAGGTGCAATTTTTAAGACACTAAATGTAGGAATGGTCTTGCAAGCAATGAACCTGCTAGACTGAGTAATATTATAGAGTGGACATATAAGTAGAGAATAAGAATGAAACTTTTCGATGGAAAATATTAGATATATAAGAACATGTCAAATTAAGGAATGAATAACTGGTGCTGACATAGTTCTTCTTGAATACTCTGATTATTCAGAAAATAAAACACAAGAAAGTGAATGAGTATGTAGGATAATTTCATTTACCATTATTGAGAGCCTTATACTAGTACTAGGTAGCTGAAAGCCTGACTAAAGGGGCAAACAATTACTGAGGCTTTTGGTGGTTTCTTTTGAAAGTATTGTATTTTTTGGATATATAGATTGAAAGACAGCAGTTAGATTCCAAAGGTTTGAAAACATTTAATCCTTGAAAAACTAGTCATAAATGAATTGTGATACAAACAAACAGGTTAAGATTCTTACCTTTGCAAATAATACGGATAAAGAATTTGGGAATTCTCCAGTCGCTATGATGAGAAACATCAAAAATGGAAGAGACAAAAAACTGTTATAGAACATTATTTCCACCGATGTAAGCCCATTCTCTGCACCAGATGTTTCCACCAGAATAAGGAACATGGTCTGCATAAATAAGTAAGCAACCCTATGAGCAAAGCATGCATGAAGAACAATCCAATATTAGTGTGCCACCTGGAAAAACACAGAAATGAAGGCCAACCTGTATCCAAAAAGATCAAAGGAAAAATCTCCAAGGGAAGCTACAGAAACTCCAGCAGCAATCAACATTACCGAAAGAGTCACCTGAAATTTGACAAAATGTCACACTATTCAATATTAAGAGTTAACCCCATCAAGGTTGGTTGCCAAATGAAAACTTCTGCTCATATATTTAATACAGTTGATTTTTGCATTAAGATTCTGTAATAGCTGTTTCATATGTAACAAAAAGTATCCATTGACTGCAAATCTAATATCCAGTGACTAACAATCTTAATGGTAGGCACTCAAGGTATCCATTGACTGCAAATCTAATATCCAGGGACTAACAAGATTAATGGTAGGCACTCAAGGTATCCATTGACTGCAAATCTAGCTCTTTTTGTTGTTACAATTCTGATCCTGGTTCTACTCTACTTCAATCCACCTCTTACCACTCACAGAAAAAGAGGATGATAACTTTTAGATGAATGGTTCACTACCATTTACACCTGGTTCTTTTTCTGAACAAGGCTTACTTAATGATTTCTTCAACGAGTTTCTTCAACAGTACTAATATCCAACATTTACAGAGTGAGTTCTTCTGGTCATGCGACTTTCAGCTAATACATATAAAGTTTAAAAGCACACTCCCATGCATCATTGTTCTAGTATGACATAGCATAAATGACTCAACTTTCACCAGTTGTACTCTGTTTTTGCCCGAAGTTGTAGACATTACAAAGTACTATACAGTGATTTAAAGAACAACCTACACATAAGGTAAATCAGATTTAGCAATTTAAAAATATTGATAAAACAATGCAGGAATATTACAGGTTTTACATTCAACTAAGAACAATGAAAACCTGTGTTGTAGGTCTACCCTTTCCCGAGAAACATCCAGCAATCAGTACGGCAAGTGGTGTAAGTCTCTTTATAGCAATATACATTGGAATATTAACTCCTTTCAATCTTGCCAAAGCAAAAGCAACATTAGCATTATAGAAAAGGTAAACTGGGAGAAGTTGCTTGGCCGTTGTCATATCTACTCCTATTGCTTTGTGTTGCTTGGCCGTTGTCATATCTACTCCTATTGCTTTGCGTATCCCATTATTCGGCCATAGTGTATTAGCAAGGCTGTAGCCAGTTGCTAAGAAAAACATATACCGTAAACAATATTAGTATAACCAACATCCGTAGATAATAAATCAAATTAGTAGGCGAATTATTAAAGTATTGGTTCTGTGTTTCCCTTCACTAGTAATACCTGCAAAGTGAGTAGAGTAATTGAGTGTGAATACTGCACAAGAATAGCCTTATTGATAAAAATCATGGCCATTGAAGTTATTCCATATAATACAGCTGCGAACAAACTGAGTGAAAGCAAAAGCTGGTTATAGGAACCTACAAGTCTCATGATTTTGAAACTGCAATATAAAGTGATATTCTAACACCCTTTATGGCGAATTAGATTACTCAAAGACAACAAATAGAATAATGTTCTTCCTCTTCTTTTCTCCCCTTTGTTTTTGCTTATGGGAATATTATCAACAAAAACTTAGAAGAAGAAGAAGAAGAAAAGAAAAACTCTCATTGCATTTTATCACAGTAAGCAAGGAAACTGCTTGTGCATTACAATGCAATAGAATCTTCTTCGACTATTAAGAATTAGGTGGCACTGTCGACAATAAAACCAATAAAAAAATATGTGCTCAGGAAAGAAAGTCAAGTAACCAAGAAGGAGGGGCATATCGAAAACCTCAAGAAGGGAGTCGTTTCAGCGTCGCTACGGCTGGTCCATGGCGCATGACACCGATATTCAATGACCGCTGACTAGTAGTACTGAAAGTCAATAGCAATTGAAGCCCTGAAAATCAAGACAAACCCAACTCAATTCATGCATTAAAGTTCTCAACACAACAATCAAAATCAATACGATGCAAAGTCTATGGACAATAATTAACCAAATTTTACCCAAAAAAAGGAAGAAAAAGGAAAACTTACCTGGTGAATATTAATTATACAACGGCAAAAACTCTATGAATCAAACAAAACCAAATTCGGAAGTCAAATCTGAAACCATTATCACGAATAAAAAATGTAGCACAAAACAGAACAAAAAAAGAAAAAAGAAATTGAAGCTGTTACCTGGTTGAGCTTACATGTTTGCTGTAAAGATAAAAATGGAAAATGAGTGCAAAAACTGGGATTTTGTGACTGGATCAAGAGAAAGGAAGGGTATGTAACTGAATTGTGGCGTCAAAGAAGGAGGAGACTGTGAGAGGTGTGTGAAGTGTAGGTGGGACAAAGCAGACTATGAGAAAGGAGATGGGATACAAAAATGAAGAAAAAAGAAAAATGGCGGAGGAATCGCTATAGCTATCGCCATTACAATGGTGGGAGATTGGCCGCTCCTGCTCGCTCCCCAATATCGGAGCAAGATGGAGACTCCAGTGCATTCAGTGAACACTATTTTGGGCTACTACAAAATTTGGAAAAATTGAAAAAAAAAATTTATTCATTTTCTTTTCCTTTTTCAAAGAAAAAAATAGATTGCTTGAAATTTAGTGAAAACTGCAAATCATGTACAGAGCGCGCGAGACAAGAGATGCAGCGACAAGACACGTGTTAATTAAAATACTCCAAGTTACTGCTGTTGGGATATGCTGCCAACCAATCTTGGCGCCACGTGACTCAATTTATGTAATGATTTTCCCCCCTAAATCTTCGGCAAATTTTTGAATACTCGGGAGCGTCTATATTTTTATAAATTTTAAAAATTATTTTCATTTTTAGTTAAATATTATTTATTTGTTAGTTTTTATATAAAATGATAATAAATAAAATATACAATTTTAAAGAATTAAATTAGTCATTGTTATTATATAATAATTTACATAATTTTTAAAAAATAGTAAAATAATACAAGGTTAATATAATTTTGTGATTTATTAAACTTTTACTTTAACCTTTATATTTTAATATTATCTAATTAAATTTTTATTTTTAATAATTAATTATTTATTTTTTATAATTTAATTTCATCTAATTAAATTCTTAAATTTTTTATAATTTTAATCATTTTTATTTTAATTTTTATTATTGATTCACTTAATATCATTAATATTATTATTAAAATAACAAAATATTAATCACATTATATCTCTATATATGAATTTGATATGTAATTAATTTTTAATCACCTTTATAATAATATTAATTATGTTAAATAAATATTTAATAATAATAATTAAAATAAAATTTATTAAAATTATAATAATTAAATTAAATTATAAGACAAATAAAAATCGAATCAAAATTAAAAACTATTTAAGTTATTAACCCAATAATAAACAGGGAATTGTTTGTTATTGTGGATGGAAGTCACGAAAGGCCGCCAACACAAAAAATTGGGCCATGAGGATTCAGACTACGGTCCATTGACCTAGCCCAATTTGGCTGCCTAGTGCTCCTAAAATCTCAGATTTACAAGGGGGAGATAACCAGAATGCACACAGTGGCGGCAGTGCCATACTTGATGGTTCATGGTCTTAAACCCTCCCCCCAAACCCCGCTCACAGTGCAACCCCTGCGCGGCATAATCCTCCTCAGTCCCCAAGCGAAAGCGCTCTATCTCAGCAAATGAAGTTACTATGAGCATGATTCAATTGCACAGGAGCTTGTTGTTCACCACGACGGCTTCTGCTCCTTCTTTCACTTTTCATTCTCCTTCTCCACCAGCTTTACCTATCCGCCGCTTCATGGTGACTTTTTCTTCTTCCCCATTTACCTCTCACAGTAGTTATTCTTCTTCATATATCCATCATTTTTGTAATTTGCAAAGGGCATGTAAGAACATATCTAACCCGTCAATTCAGTGGCATTGGCAAACTTGAACATAACCAAGAAAACCGATAAATATTACAGAAGATTCTACCTTTCGTTATGACTTGCCTAATATCTAAAATGTTATTGGTCACCAGCAACTGATTGAAAGTTTAAGCATTTTTCAATTGTATGCTGTATGAGCTTGTCAGGGAACAAATGACTGTTTTTTTTTTTTTAAATGCTTGTTTGGAGAACAGATATGACCATATTTGTGATATGATATCTTATTATCCAGTTATTTGTCAAGCAACCAAAGAGAGAAATGGTATTTGCTAATTTTCATTATAAGGATATATTGCTTCTCAATTTTTCTATGTTTTTCCCTGGATTTTATATTTTTCTTCCTTGATTTTATGTTCTACCATTCGTTTATAGGCACACACATATTTTAGTCCTGATAAGACGTAACAAAATATAATGAATGGAGAATATATATTCCATTTAGGTACAGTGACAGTAGATCAAGGGACTTCACTGCCCCCTTATTTGGAAACTGGATCAAGGGAGGGTTTGGTTCATTTTCTTTTCTTTGAATAGTGCATACTCTGAAGAAAACAAATAGTATTTTTTTTCTTGAAATTTTTGTGTAACTTCTATGTTATAGCATAAATATAACCATGCAAACGCATTTTTCATTTCGTCAATACATATTGGACTGTGGCAATAATATATTTGTGGATGGGCAATGGTGTCACAGTTGCATTTCAGGGCACTTCAAAGTTCCCCAATACCACATTCAACACTAGGCATTGGCAATAGTATTAGATGCCAAAAGGATTCCCAACTCAAGTTTGGAAAGCCCTTAGTATCTGGGACAATAACAATCAACCATACAAACATTGGGCAAATATTTCATCCTTTCAATGGCATAATTGATGGTTCTGGGCGTGCTGTTGTTGTTCCTGCATCTGTAAGACATGGATCCTGTAAATCTATGGCATCTCTGAGTAATTTCAGTTTTCCATATCTGGAGAAAGGTATTGGAAGGAGTTTGACTAATGATGGGATTTTCCCAAAGAGATATTTCTCTCATGTCGGGAAAGTGACAAATAAAAATGACAATATGAGTCCCATAGATGGAAAACATCGTAAATCTACTTTGGGCTTCAAGAATTCTAATAATCATAAAAAGCGGGCAAAAGCTTTTGTTGTTCATGGCAAAGATAGAGATGTAACTTCCAGTACCTCTACATCTAAAGATGCAAATAAAAATGACAATATGAGTCCCATAGATGGAAAACATCGTAAATCTACTTTGGGCTTCAAGAATTCTAATAATCATAAGAAGCGGGCAAAAGCTTTTGTTGTTCATGGCAAAGATAGAGATGTAACTTCCAGTACCTCTACATCTAAAGATGTTGATATGCTGACTTCAAGAAAAAGTTTGGTTAAAGACAAGGGATCGTCAGTATCAACATCACCTATTAAAAATAATAAGCAGGACCCTAATCTTACTGGGAGAAAGAAGAAGCAGTCAGAAAGCAAGAAACACGGCAAGTATTCTGCCGGCAATTCATCAGAAGACGTTGCTGGTGCACAAGGTTCTATAAATTCTTCTGAAGCAAATACATCCAATATTAGTGATATTGGCCAGACCTCTTTACATATTTTAAAGGTTAGCGAATCATAATTTGCAATAGGCAAAGAATGCCATTTAATGCTTTATACCACTGAAGTACTTTTACTAACATGCATTTTTTCAGAAGAATTCAGCTGAGAGTACATCTGAAGAAGTACCAGTTAAATCTTCCTCTAAAAAGCACTTGTTAAAGAAAAAAAGTGGGAACTCCAGTAAGAAAGGGAAATCTGTAAAAGCAGGAAATGAATCAAAGCAGGAAGTGATCAGCAAAGTGAAACCTCCAGAGAAAGTTACAACCAAGCAGCTGTATCCTCCCACTGCAAAGTCTGTGGTTATTGTGGAGTCTGTTACAAAGGCAAAGGTTATTCAGGGCTACCTTGGTGACATGTATGAAGTCTTGCCAAGCTATGGTCATGTAAGGGACTTGGCTGCAAGGTCTGGATCTGTGCGCCCTGATGATGATTTTAGTATGGTGTGGGAGGTTCCGTCTCCTGCCTGGACTCATCTTAAGAGCATCAAAGTTTCACTAAGCGGGTATGTTCTCTCATCTTCTCATTCACTTTCTCTTGTTTTCCAGCAGCAGTGGTTGGTTACCCTAGTATAAATGTGCGTGTGTGTGTATTTATATATATATTTGTTACACTTAGTACTTTACTCTGCAACCTCTAAAACCATGGAGAGAGTTATTCTTGGGGGCTGTTCATTATGAGTTATGACCTGATTTTAGTGATCCAGTTGTATCATGATTACTTGGAGTGGATTGTTTTCATTTCATTTTTTTTCTATACGAAAGTGGCTGACAATCTGTCTCCTGCTCAATTCGTTTTTACCTTGTTCCTCAGAGCAGAAAATCTTATTCTTGCATCAGATCCTGACCGTGAGGGAGAGGCTATAGCTTGGCACATAATTGAGATGTTACAACAACAGGATGCTCTGCATGAGAATATATCTATAGCAAGGGTTGTCTTTCATGAAATAACAGAGAAATCTATAAAAAGTTCTCTGCAGTCTCCACGAAATATTGATGTGAATTTGGTTCATTCTTACCTTGCACGGCGGGCTCTTGATTATTTGATTGGGTTTAACATTTCACCATTACTATGGAGGAAGCTACCAGGTTGCCAATCAGCGGGAAGAGTCCAATCTGCTGCACTTTCTCTTATATGTGATAGAGAAATGGAAATTGATGAATTTAAACCGCAGGAGTATTGGACTGTGGTGGCCCAATTGAACAATAAAGAGCTGAGATCGAACAAGGACCATACTTTTCCTGCTCACTTGACCCATTTTGATTCAAAAAAATTGAATCAATTTTCAATTAGTTCTGATACAGAGGCAGCGAACATTGAAAACAAAATAAACTCAATAAAATTTCAAGTTATTAGATTGAAAAGAAACAAAATAAAAAGAAACCCTCCAACACCTTATATAACATCGACTCTTCAGCAAGATTCTGCAAACAAGTTGCATTTCACAACGAATTACACAATGAGGGTATAAGAGAATTTATTAATTCCTTTCCTATTTTCATACTTGAAATGATTGTGGCCTTAGCGACAAAGTTTATTTTCCTGTGGAATCAAAATATGATTATTTAAGAAATTTAAAATTTTATAGGATTACTGGTTGACATTAACTTCTACTGCCTGATGATTGCAGATTGCCCAGAAACTCTATGAGGGAGTTGAACTATCTGATGGTAAAGCAGTGGGTTTGATAACATACGTCAGAACTGATGGACTACATGTAGGTATCACTTTGGTTGCATGAATATAGTGATATGCTGTGAACTATTTTAGATGCATTGTATCATGAACTGTATATAATTTAATAGTTGAAGTGGCTATTAAGTGACACTGGTATCATGTAGTTTGGCTATTTAAATGTGAACTCCCCTTACGCTTCCTATACTTCATATCGAATGACTTTGACTCATGCTTTTGCACATATGACTGGCATATTTAAAATTTTGTTTTTGTTCGTCATTTTAATAATCTTGTCTGCAGCTGATCCTTCAATTATAAATGCTTTATATTTTTTATTTTCTTTCTTAGATTTCTGATGAAGCTGTCACAAATATACGCTCACTGATCATTGAAAGGTGAGATGCCCATTTCCTTACATCTTTCTGCATATGCTTGCTTTCAGTATTATTGCTGTATTATATTATACAAGCTTACTAGTAGTAATTTTGGTAACACTGGTTATTTGCATATTTGTGGAATAAAAGATACATCTTTCCGAACAGAGGTTCACATAGGATGCCAAATTCTCCAGCTGCAATGTGGCATAGTCTCCAAATTTGTACTTATCACTTTGGGCATTGCCAGGTGTTCTTGGTATCATAATTGTTTTGCAACTTGCAAGTGATAGCTATGATAAGGGTTAATGTTGTTACTTGAATCAGAGATTTTTTAAAAAAACTGAAGGGGGAGGCTATGTATCATAGCAAATACCTTATAGCCTTCATAAGATCTCAAATGTCATTTGTAACCCTCCCTCTACCTGTGCTCAAAAGCAAAGGAAGAAAAAAGAAATTAAACATTACTATTGACCAGGAAAGAAAAAGGTTTTGGGAAAAAAAGTGTAGTTCAGTTCAATTCACATGCAAAGGATTAACTGGTACTTTTTTAAACCACAACTGGGCAATTTTCAGCTGTAGTTGCATCTTGTAACTTCAATGCTTATGTGTTTTAAACAAGTTCTGATTATATCTTTGTTTTAAAGAAGGACCTACTCTATGCAGGTATGGGCAAGATTTTGCCTCACAGAGTGGACGGAAGTATTTTAAAAAGGTTAAAAATGCCCAAGAGGCTCATGAAGCAATTAGACCGACTGACATACGCAGATTACCATGTAAACAAATAATTATTGTGATGCCTGCCATTTTCTTTAGTTTCTGATTTGATTATTTAAAGCAATCAAGCAACAAAAAAAATACTTTACTTGATGGTGAACCGATTGTCATAGAACTTCTTGATGGCTTGTCAGCAATGTTGGTTGGGGTGCTAGATGAAGAATCCTTGAAATTGTACACACTTATTTGGTCACGAACAGTTGCATGTCAGATGGAACCTGCTACCTTTGAGCAGGTTAGATTACTGGCTTTCCTAGTTTTGTGCCTAGATGCATGTTTGTTGATAAGTTCATGATTCAAGATGCTGCTCTCTTTATGTTATGGTATTTAGTGTGACAATATTTTTGTAAGAACTTTGGTATCAACCACAAATTATCAAGGTTTTTGGTCCTTGCTTTTGCCTTCCCCCCCTTTGAAGTTAATTTTCCATATAATCTGTGATTGACTTTGTGGTTTTTTGGATTGAGAACTCAGTTGTGGCTAGAGTCTCATTCACATGCAGAATTTTCCATATTGTTTGATGGGGAGGGTTAGTTTGGATACATTCAACGTGTAAGCATATTAGGAGAAGCCTAGATCTCTTTGTGGTTCAACTTTCACTTATATTTTTGGGGCTTTGGTCAGTTTCTATTTTAGGTTTTTTACAAAATATGTAATATCCTCTTTCCATTTGTCTCTCCCACACATATCTTTGGAGGTAGCCAATAGGATCTGTTTGTACTGTTAAAAGGAATTTTGGTTTACCCTTTGCTAGAATGAATAAAAAAATGACCATGGTAATGACAATGGTTACAAGAACCAAGTTCCATAGACGTTGTGTTCTTTTATCATCAAAATGGCGTATGCTATTTACTAAAAATATTAATAAAACCATTCCTTAGCCTTCTCCAAACAATTTTAAGGTTCTGAGATGAAGTAGTTGTTGACATGTTATCAAAACCTTCTTGACCAAGCAGTTGGGAGTTCAATCTTTGCCACCTTTATTTTCTCCTAATTAAATTAAATTTTAGCACAAGGTATGATGGGCCTATGCTTAATCCACACTTCAAGCCCAAATGACTTTTGCGTGAGAGGGAGCATTGGAACTTGGAAATATTGATGAAACTGGGACATTCTCCTTATATCTTAAGCTTGTAGGATGAAGTGGTTCTTGACACTTGCATATGAAGTTTGTCTGCTTTAACTTGATATTGTTATTTTTAACCGGATTTGTAGTCTAACATCCTTTTGATTCTAGATACAACTTGATATTGGAAATGCCAATGAGTCTATTTTGTTCCGATCTACGAGCTCAAGGGTTGAATTTCCTGGATACCGGGCAGTTTTTAAGGTATGATTAAGATTCCAGCATCTAAATGATGTAAGAAAAAGATTTTACCGAGCCTTTTAATCGATTGCAGTCATTCATATACCTGTTCATAGTTCCCTAACAAAGATATTTATCTATTCATTTTATTATTAAATTTTGAGTTTAAGCACCAGTTTGTTGCAACTGGGAAATCAAGATTCTAATTCAAGCTTTTTGTAAAACAAACTTTCAAAGATCTGCCAATTATCCAAAAGGTGATACTGCTAAACAAATTTTTAAAAGATTTTCCTTCCACTTCAGTGATATAAGCATAATTTACTAATTTACTGTAGGTTGCATGCCACTATTTCTGTATTAGCATGAGTGGGGTGTGACATATTATTCCTGCTGGGTGTTTCTATTCTGTTTTCATCAATTGTGGTCGAGAATGTTCCCAAGTACTCCCTCCGTTTTAAATTATCTGTCGTTTAAGGTAATGGCACAAGAATTAAAGTAACTATTAAATAGCGTCAATTCTAACAAAAATAATTGTACTTGACTAAATTACTCTTATTAAAGTCAATTTAAACTCTTGTTACTACTCTATTGAAAATAATAATAAATAAGGGTAATGTTGAAAAAATAACAATTAATACTTCATTGATAATGTAAAATGACAGATAATTTGAAACAAAATAAAGCTCTTAAAACGACAGATAATTTGAAACGGAGGGAGTACCTTTTAGTTGTTTGTCTTCCAACTAACATGTAGTTTTTTTTTTCCCTAGGACACCGAGACCGAAGTGGTTCAAGATAAAGAAAATGATGGATCAGACCGTGATGAAGCTTTTGGTGTTCTAAATGCCTTGAAGGTAATATTTCTAGAAACGTAATTTATTTATTTATTTTTTAATGCTAGTGAGACTATTTTTATGCCTTCTTCCTTTATATGGTAAACCGTAAACTACACCTATTCAGTTTTTTTGGATAGGATGCTGTACTTGGCTTCCATTTGTTGTTTTGCCAATTTGTTTCCTTGAGGGGGTGCCTTTGATGGATAGACAGATAGAAAGGGATCTTGTATTGACGAGTCTTCTCTTAAGTATGATCATTATATATATATATATATATATATATATACACACACACACACACACACCCTTCTTCATTTATTGCTCATTGTTCTCACCTTGTCCAAGGCTAGCTTCATCATGGCCTTTGTTTTTACCCCCTCTTTGAATACTACGTGTCATTTGTACCATTTCTGTGTTTCAGTAGGAGATGGGCAGATACCGGATACCATTAGCTTCGTTAGGCTGATCCCTGATTTTATTGTGTTTTAACATAATAACTATTAACTATTGATTTATGATTGAATCTTCATTAATTTTATAAATTTGTCAAACATGGTCCTTCATTGACTTTTATTTTGTAGCAAGGGGATCCGTTACATCTTGTTCGAACAGAACTTAAGCAGCACCATACACAACCTCCACCACGTTACTCTGAAGCATCATTGGTATGTCATCATCTTTCGTTCATTAAAATTAGAGGGCTACTATAGACCATAAGTAAGGTTGCTTTCAGCTGGAACTGCCCTCTTGTTGTGTGAACAGATAATGCCTGATATTGAAAATGCTAACAAATTGGTTCTGTATTTAGAGATACCATACCATCCTAGTATAGTCTTTGAATTCTACTTGTGTTAGGTATGTAGAATTGTAGATTTCTATATTAACTTTATATGTTCAAGGTTCATTTGAAGTAATAAATGTTTAACTTATTAATATTGCAATTTCATGATTTATAGCATAATTTCTGTATCTTTAAACTTTTTGTTAATCATTGCAGAAATTGTGCGACATGCAACATTTTCAAAAGATTATTCTTGTTTTTGTTTTGTCATGATTTTAACATCCTATAATTTCTTGACATCTTTGGTGCTGCTAATCATTGATGTTAGGGAAAGGCAATGTTTACTTCTGTGAGGAATATTGTTCTAACTCTTTCATTAGCTGAATAATCCTAGGTCATGGGCTTTCTCTAATGCATTTAGTTGAAGAATTACCAATCTCTGTTCAATGAGCTGGGAACTTAGTATATTTTGAAGAGCACAGCTAATAGAAATAAATGCCCCCCTGACCTGCCTGTCTATAAACTTAATTTTTTCTTTTACTTCTTTTTGAACAAAGGTGCGTAAATTGTTTGTTTCTCTTATATAATTGATGTTAACCTATAACTGACTTTCCCAAACTTTAAAATCCTTGCTGTCTTCTCCTGCACTACTTTTGTGCTTGCAACTAGGAGGGAGGAGAGTTTTCATTTCGTTTGCTGTTATTGTCTTTCTGTTTTCTTATGATATTGCATTTAATAGGTTAAGAAGCTTGAGGAGCTTGGGATTGGAAGACCTTCGACATATGCATCCACATTGAAAGTTTTACAGGTTGACTTGTGCAACAATCCAATATAAGAATAATATCCTATCTTATTTTTTATTATATAAACCCTAACACTTCATTTGCTAGAACTGATTTTCTAAGACTAAGATATGTGCACAAGTTCTTCAGATCTTTGATTAAGCTGAACTGTTTTTTTAGCAACTTAGTCACTTAGGCTTTGCTCAGACCCCTGCTCCCCTTATGTTGAAATGGATGATGTAGACAGAAGCTGGTAGGCTAAAGAAATCCTTGCAAAACGCAAGAAAATCCACAATCAGTACTATGCATGAACAGTAACCCGAGAGCTTCACCAGTTTCTGAAGTCAAAGAAATGAAAATATTGCATTCTGCCCCTAATAAAATGTCCAAAGCTTAATTACAAGTCTGCCCCTAATACACAGCAACTATTACCACAATAGGATAACAGTACACAACATAACCAGCACACTAAACACGTCAGAAATACTAAGAGACTGAACTACAACAGAAATAATAAGACAACATTCATTTACTGTTATAGCCTGGAAGAGTATTCCAAAGCAGCATGCTCTGCATCAATCTTCCCCTCTTGAAGAAAATTCGACCTCGAGTTGATATCAGTGTAACTCTTCAGCCGGACAGTAGAAGAATAGGATCCATAATACAACATTCATTTACTAGATCCCTTATGACCATCTAGCATGGAATAGTATTCCGAAGCAGCATGCTCCACATCAATGGACCAGGCTCAAAAGCTGATTGGGCAATATAACCCCTCTTAGCAGTTGCTATGATGGCTAATGTTTGTGCTTACTAGTTATTAAGATCTAACAGTTGCTCCCTCCTTCACATAATCTAATGCGCAATCATTGTTGGCTTCTCATTTCATGATCTATTGAATAAAACTGTATAATCTAATAGGCGCTGCTTTAGGTCTAGGACCTTAATAGGTAAGCTTATCAAGTCATCAATTAGAAGCTTATGAACCCCGTGGAGCATATGAGTACAATTTAAGTTTTTTTTTGGATGACCGAACTTGCTATTTAGACTCCTTTGGGGTTTATTCTTGTAAGTCCTTTTACCAGTTCCTTACTCATTCTCCTACCGGGGACAAGTTTCTTCTTGCTAATCTCTAAACCCCCCTCTAAAATTAAATCTTTCATTTGGAGTGATGTTTTTTGGCAGCAAATTTTTAATGGCTAAAATTTGAAATGTAGAGAAAGGGTCCAAAAACTGTAAAACATGGACTGTTTAATAAGTCAAGCTCGCTAGCCTATTGTTGGTATCTATTTAGAGGCCTAATTGGGACCAAAATGATGGTACAGCTACCCAAGAAAATTCTGGGTTGAGGGCTGGACGAAAATTACACTCAATGAACCTACTAATGTGGTGGAAAGTCCAGAGAGTTCAAAAAAGAACAGTTCTACAAATGGTAACCTTAACAAGAGGCATAGGAGAGATAAAAATTTTCTTTTTTGCCTCTCTTAGAAGAACTATCTCGTAATAAAGAATGCAGAAATCTTAGATAAACTTATCTGGAGCAAGAAGTCAGATTTTATTAAATTTCTATTTTCTAGAGCTGGATTAACTTATCTATTTTCTATTTAATATGTACCACAAAATCCTGAGCATCTTGTGAAGATTTTATCTATAAATGGAGGCTAGAAGTTCAGTCAAAAGAAGGGAAATAAATTTTTCTGGGAAGTTCCTAAAGATAAAAATATAAAGTGAAAGAATTCTAAGAAGAAATTATGGAAAACTAGAGAGCCTGCTGAAGAAAGCTGAAAGTTCTACTATTCAAAAAGTTCCACAACAAGGTGCAGAATTTAGGAGTTATGCAAAACTATTACATCTGTTGGTTTGTGCCTTTGGATGCCAAGTGTCACTTTTGAGCTTTTTATATAGTGATAGTAATCCAAACGAATACTTAAGGATTGGCCCCATAAGAGTTGAAAACCCAACTTAGTATGTGTAAAAACTTACCCCTTTTTGCCTCTTAGGCCGCTATCAAAAACTTGAATTAATGGCTTTAATACTTATGGATTTCTCTTGTTGACACTGTTGTCTTTACATTTGTTTATGTTTACTGCATCTTGCAGGAAAATATATGTCCTTGCATGTATTCATATTTTATATCAGTTTGGAAAAATTCTGAGCCCTCAATTGTCTGTTGCATCAGGACAGAAACTATGTGACATTAAAAAACCGCGTTCTACATCCAGAATTTCGTGGCCGCATGGTAAGCTTTTGGATTCTCTGGTTTGGATTTACTGTTTTGTTGGGGGGTAAAAATGCTAGGTATATTGTTGTAATTTTTAAATAATATGCCAAAAAAAAAGAAAGTCCACAGAATGTCATTGTTCTTGCCTTTGGTAGATTGAAGTTTTAAAAGTAAATTATTTCGGATTTTCTCTTGCTTTCTTTTTTTCCTTCTCCTGCTTAGTGTATTGTTTATGAATTTTGAGCACTCTTTTCTAGATATAAAATTATATTTATTGATGTAGCTCAGTTGCATTATGATAATCAATTAACACATGGCTGTGTCTAAAGTTGGACTGGTCTCTGGGGGGCATACACAATTAATTTGCAATTTTCTTTTTATTATTTTTTTACATTCTCAACTAGATAACTGTCTATAGAAAAGAAGGCTTATTACTCTGTTTTTTATTTATACATTGTCCTATTTTGGACCTGTAAAAGACGTACAAATTCAGCCAGTTCAAAACCTATTATCTCATGCTTCCCTATTTTCTCAAAGAATTTGAAGTGCATGAGAAACCATGGGTGAATCGTGCATTATCTAAAGATATGAACAACTTAAAAATAATTAATGCAGTATACCTTAGTTGTGCATTTATTTTTGATGCCTTTCATGACTCTTGTTTCTGAGGAATAAGGAAAGAGGATGAATACACTTTTATTTTGAAAAATTTACTCAGTTTGCACTATGCATTTTATGTTATTTTTCTTGTTGATGTATAGGTTTCAGCTTTTCTGTCTCATCATTTTTCAGAGGTCACAGACTACAGCTTCACCGCCGATATGGAGAGTGAGGTATCTTAGCTGTTTGCACCACATAGCATGTTAGCCACTACTAGATTGCATTTCTTTGCTACCCCATCCTCTCCCTAACTTACCTGCTAACTTCTTTACCATTGTCCCTTTTTTTTAATCCTTTGCATTCGCTATTTTTTTTTGTTTTTGTTCATTTGTTCATTTAATTTTATGACTATACTGGCTGTAGGCGTAGAGCTTGTCATTTTTTCTATTATTTTGTACTGTTTATTTAAAATCTCATCTTTGATTCAGCTTGATAATGTTTCTGCCGGATTAACTGAATGGAAAGGCCTCCTTAGAGATTATTGGACACGGTTCAAATCATATTGTGATCGTGTAACCAATGTTCATATTCACCAGGTATGACTGCTTCCTTTGTAAAAAAACTTGATTATGCTGCTCAATTTTGAAGTTTAAGTTCTCAGCTTCTCAGATATGCTGCTCTCTTGGCATTGTGTGTGTGTGTGTGTGTGTGTGTGTGACCTGGGATCAATTGATACTGATGTAAGACTGGATAATACACATACACCATTTAATAACTCATTGAAAGTATTTTCACCAATCTAATTGTTAAATTATAAGTAACTATCATGTTGATGCTGCATGTCATAATTGAGAGAAATTGGGCATCAACAAATACTTGATTGAACATTTGATATTTTCTTATCTTTGAAAAGTATATTGCACATTAATTTGTGATATTCTAATATAATACAAACTAGTTTCAGATTAATATGAAATTTTATGAGTATGACCTATGTGATGGGAACTTTTAATCAAGCAGTGGATTTTTCAAAATGTTTATCCTGTAGATAGTTTTTTCAGTTGCATAAGATTGATTTTATTTAGCACTGGTGTCAAATGATATAAACCAAAATGCTGCTGCAGTACTGTTTTCATAGTTTAGCAACTCTTAAAACGATTGTATGATACTTACAGGTGGAGAAGATGTTAGAAAAAAAATTTGGGAATTATTTATTTGCTTCTCTCCCAGATCAGAGCAGGGTATGCCCAAGGTAAGTGGATGCTACATTTTTTATGGGCAGGATTAGCTATTTAAAGAGAATAGTCATTTGTAAGTTTAGAAAGTACGTCATTGATTTCAAATGATTTCTCTATTGATGATTTTATTGTCTTGAGTGTATCAAATTTATGGAAGTGTTCTAAATCTTTTACCCCTACTTTCTTTTTGTGTTTAATGATGATATAAAAATTTCCGTGAAAAACACATTAAGAGCTGGTCAACGAAACAACTCATGAAACTGGGCTATTCATTTGGCCATGTGTTGGCTTACTCCTTCAGTTGTTTTGGGCTAGTTGGGCCTGGGGCATGAGAAACGGAAGTAAGGCAAGAACTAGCTGGAAGTGTGAGATGTTTTATTGACTTGTTTGGTGGAGAACATGTGGGGACACACATAATGATTATAGTGATATTATTAGAGGTTGTATTTGTGGCCTTGATAGTGCTGGGCTGGATTGTAGATTTCACATTTCTTGGTGTAGGTCCTGAGCTCTTTGTTAATGAGGATGTTAAGTATTCAGTGGAGACGTGGTAGTCAAGAGTTTACTACAAGGATGACTTGGTTTGCCATTTGGGCTCTATGGTTTGGTCAATTCCCCAAGTTTTGTCTTGAGCTAGTTGACACACAGGCATTACATGTCTAGAAATGAACTTGTATATTAAGCCCCATCGATCCCTCATGTCAAGAAAATAATCTTGTATTTAATTCTGTCCCACTATTTAGTACAGTAGAAGTGATGATAAGTTTATGCGCCTTTATTTGCTTGTAAACGCACTAAAGTGGTTCAGAATTTTAAGGACATGTTAGTTATGAAGATATGATAATTTACCATCACTCAGAACTGTTATTGCAATAACCTCGTGCATGTACATCCTATTCTAAATAAAAAGATATTTGACAGCTTTGAGGTATAAACAAACTATAAAAGCATGTCTTGGAATAAAATTTTCATGTTGGGCTTTAAGTTTTGTTCTGTAATAGTGATTGATTAAGAATTTTTTTAAAATAAAAAAATGTCATGTTGATTACGTTCATCATATGCTTCTTGCATTCATGTGTTGCATGATATTATTCTTTACCTTTTAACTACTATCTTGAACTTGTTTCAGTTGTATGGAAGGCACTTTGATTTTTAAAGTAAGCAGATTTGGCGCTGGCTACTTTATAGGCTGTGATGGTCATCCGAGGTGCAAGTGAGTGTTTTATTGCATATCTGGTTTGTAGGTTCTGGCTGGTGTATGCAACTCTACGCATTTGAAAGAAGGGTTATTGTTGTGTTTACTGTATTCTAGTCAACATGAGAAACTTATATGATTTCAGTCCAGATTTATTCTGATATAGAAATAGACACTGAAGCAAAACCCTGTGACCTTGGCTCAAATATATTTGATGTGTGTACTGCAAAGGGTATTTGAGGATGCAAGTTGATATCATAAATCACCCTAAAGGGGCATTTGGTACAGGAAAAATTTTTGTCTCCTAAGAAACATTATTCCTGTGAGTTATGGTTCTTAGGAATCTTGTTCCCATAAATGTAAAAGTTGTATTTGGTTGGTCTCGCAGATTCCTGGGAATGATAGACATTTTCGCGTTTGGTTCAAAAGCTTTTTTCTTGAGAATCTAGGTAAGTTTTTCGAATATATCCCTATATATAAATTGCAAGATATTTTAAAGAAAAATGGGGGTTGATGGTTGGGGATGGTGATTTGGGGTTTGGAGTTCAGGGTTTAGATTTTGAGGCTTAGAGTTTGGGGTTTAGGGGTAGGGGTTGGGGTTGGGGATTAGGGGTTTATTGTTTGGGGTCTGGGGTTTGGGGTTTAGGGGTTAGGGATTTGAGGTTTAAGTCTTAAGATTTGGGATTTGGGGTTTAGAGTTTAGGATTTTGGGATTTTGGGATTTGTGATTTGGGGTTTGGAGTATTTGTGGTATGATGGTTTGTGAGGAAAGGTAAAATGGTCAATTGCATCCCCCAAAATTTTCTCATGGGGCGGGAATCTAAGAATACCACTCTCCTACATGAAAATTTTTTGTGAGAAACTTATTTAAAAAGTACTTCCGGGAATCTTAATTTCTTGAGAAAATTTTTTTAATCCTTGTACCAAACGTTGGAAATTAAGATTCTCGACTAGTGATTCCTAAGAAAGTTGGAAGAATCCTGATACCAAACATCCCCCAAGAGAAAAAGAAAAAGATGGATGAAAAACCAAGAATATTAAGGTAATATATGTCACAATGGTGTACTTGAAATCCTGTACCTTCATCACGCCCGTCCTTTCGTTGGACAGGCAAATAGCCCTTTGACTTGAAAAAGTAAAAGGTCTACTCCTTCACTAACCTTTTTGGTTTTCTGGTATGTGCATACTATTTCTTATTGCATTCCTTCATTCTGTTGCATGGTAATTTTCTGTTCTTCATGTCAAAATTATGATGATTTTTTCATAGGGAGCTTTTAAAGGTATGCTACCACAAACTTCATAGCATCTTTATGTGAGGAAGGCTGAATTGCTTGTATAGCTTCAAATCTGATTGGACCTGAGATGGTTTTGACATTCATAACAGGATACTATTTAAGCAGTTATGTAAAATGAAAGAAACATTTGTGCTCTTACTTGGTACTTCTTGTTCTGTTAAGCCTCTGTTTTGATTTACTTTCTTTTTTAGCTATTTTTATTATCATTTTTTGGCGTTTCAATGTGTGCATTTTGGTGTGTACCCAAAACTATAGATATGATAGTCAGTTGGAATTGTGGATGCACTGAACATTATGCATGATATCTTGATTCTGTGCTTCTATTTTTGTTGTATTCTTCACATAATCTCATTTGCCTTCTTGTTAGTTATATTTTTTTGTCAGGAATATCAAATGAATGCATTACTAGTTGTTCTTGTTATTAATGAAAACAGGTATATTGCTAAAACATTATACGGTGAGGAGGAGGAAGAAGTTACAACTCAAAATAAGTCTACAATAGGGGAGCCAAAACTCCTAGGTGTTAAACCTGGGTCCAATGAAAAGGTTTCCTTAAAATCCTGGCCTTGGTTATATGCTATATTGGACGGCTGGAATTCAAGTTGTTTGATTGCTTGGAGCTTATGTATAATTAACATCAATTTTCCTTCAGGTTCTTTTGAAAAGTGGTCCTTATGGAAAATATATTCAGCTTGGAGAAGACAGGAAAGGATACTTACCTAAAAGGGCCTCTGTCTCTCATGTATGTTAAATTTTCTTTTTCCAGACTATACCAACTGACGAACTCTTTGGTCCATTTTACTGGTTTATTGCTATTGCTATTTCACATTTTGATCTTCTGTATCTTCCATGTTCCGAAAACTTAAAGGTAAACATGCTGATTGCACTCATGCATGTTATGTAGTGTGGTTATGGCACAAGGTGGAAGTTTTTTGTGTACAGATTTACTGAGATTAGAAAGCAGGGGTGCTTAAGTCTAAAATTTGGACATAAGGTCATATCTTAAAGATAGCATGACACTGATGTGGGCGTAATCATCTTATCTATTAAGGTACTTAGGGTTCAAATTTGGCTCAAGATGCCTTGATCTTGCTTATGAATATCAAATTATGGAACTCTATTTTCAAAAATAGTGTGATTTGATGTGGCTGTTTGGTTTTAGGAGCCGTTTGCGCACTGTTAACTCACATCCCCTGGTATCTTGGATACCATGGTATGAGATACCGAGGTATAAGATACCATGATATATAAGATTTTTTTTGGTATGACAATTGAAAATTGCTGAAAAATATATACAATTAGCATTTTGTAAAAGTTATCAGAGCTAAAAGTAGTATGATGTAAGATCCTTTTAGTTGTATGAGATAACACTCAAAATGGTGTCATCCCGTCGCATCCTGGTATCTTGGATAACCAAACATCTTATATAACAATATACCAAATACATGTATCTTGGATGCCTGGTGCCATCCAAGATATCAGAATCAAAATGATTGTGTAGCAAACGCCTCCTTAATAGTGCATGGAATTATTTTTTCTGAATGCTGCTATGTTGATGCCTTGTATGTTTTCTGATGATGATGGGATGTGCACTGCTTATGCAAATATGATGGGAATCCAATAAAAAGTAATGAATTGACAGAATTGGTGCTTTTCAGATGAAGGATGCGGACTCTATTACTCTTGAAGATGCGCTTGACTTGATGCGATACCCATTGACATTGGTACCATACATCTCTCATTGTTATATTCAAATTACCTTTATATATATATGGGACATATTTTATAAGTTTTAATCTTAGCCATTCATTTTTTATCACATGATCATTATATATATATATATATATA
>JASKGM010000008.1:3411760-3425022 GCA_034509205.1 Ceratonia siliqua
TGTACAGAAAAGTGTTATACATGCCCCATTTACTATTTATAAAGAAGGCACCTATGATTCAAGAAGTATCAAGCAAGATAAAGTTTACACTCCACTAAGACATCTGGAATGGTAAAAAAGAAAACTTGAATCCGAACTCTCGAGTAAAATCCAAGAATAGATACTAACTAAAATACAATGAAGAAAACAGAAAATTTTCTGCTCCTGCCTATAGCAGACAATATGAATTCAATATCTTTAATGACCAATACCCTACATTATTGGGGATCAATCGTGTGAATACAGAATGGATGGTGATGAATAACAGAAACAATATGTTGGGTGTTTGAAATCAATTATGTGTTTGCTGAGTTCCTTCTTTCAGTTGAACAGTAGCCCTTTGCTAGAAATTCTAGAAGAAAAAAGGATTGAACTTTCCTTTACTACATGGCTCGCTTTGCTGCTGCCAGAATACAACTTATGGTAATCAGTAGAAAGTGTTTTCCATTTATTCTCCTCTTTACTGTTTTAAATTAAAACTAGCTCATCTGCTCCCCAATTAAATCAAGGCCCACAAGGAGGAAGGTCACCCCTTGGAAAAGCAGAAAATAAAAATGAACTCCTTGTGCAGATAAAAGACTCCGGACAGAAGCTGTGAGAAGGAGGAATGCCAGAGTCAACTCTTTCTTATATATTTTATTAACTTTCTTTACAGGTGCAGCAGCAGCTTCTTTTTGTTCCTTAAATTGGTTTGATTCAGCAAGTTCACTGTCAGAAGATCCTCTGCAGATCATTGGTTGTTGTATTAATTCCCTTTCTGCAGCAGTCAGTAAATCAGACTCTGATGACCTGCCAGCCTTCTTTGTGACAATCCATTCATAAGAGCTACCCAATTGGAAGAGTCCAGATACCATTGCATTGAACTTGGTGACAGACATGGTATTTTCAAATAGGAGGTAGGGAACAATAAAAGGGAAAGATTTTGGGGCTGGAAGAATGTTAAGGAATGACATAAATACAGGCACATAGCAGATTACCCATAGAGGAAGCTCTGCCTCAGGGATAAACATGGTTAAAGGAAGAATTATACAAAATAAGGTGAAGGAATAAAAGGGAAGAATAAGTTTCCTCAACAGAAAGAACAGCAGTATTAAATTTGCTTTCTTCCATGCTGATATCTGCAATGTTGAGCATTCAACCTTTAAGTAGTGCATATTATAAGCAATATTTGCTAGTTATCAGGACTTGTTTTTCTTTTCTACTTTTCTTTTTTATTACTTTAATCTGAGTATCGGATATACCTTAGATCTCACAATTGCTGGAAGACACAACCTAAATAGTTGCATAGGACCAGAATGCCAGCGGTGTTGCTGCTTCCTATAAGCTTCATAGGACTCCGGAACTTCACAAAGTACCTGAAAATTTACAAATTTGTAGAATTTAAGAGAATACTTCAAGGATCCGAGGTGAATATGAGTCATGGACCATGCAGTGATGCACTCTTTCTCCGCAATCTAGGTAAGATAACTAGTCATATGATGCATATATATGAAAATCATCAGGAAGTACAGTGTGCAGTGTGCACTATGCAAGAAATGGAGATGATGAATGGAGAAACAACTGTCAGTTATGACTACCTTTACATCATTCAGGAAGAAGAATTTCCAACCATTGAGATGAGCTCGGACAGCAATATCCATATCTTCTACAGTTGTCCTCTCGAGCCAGCCGCCAGACTCTTCGAGGGCTTTGATTCTCCAAACACCAGCAGTTCCATTGAAGCCAAAAAAGTTAAGAAATACCCCATTGACCTGCTGTTCTACCTCAAAATGGAAGCATAAATTAATGTTTTGGAGACGAGTCAACAAGTTCTCATCCTTGTTCACAAAAGCCCATCTCGCTTGGACCAGACCTAGTTTGGGATTGTCCTGTAATAAAAAACGTGTGCTGATATCAAAATAAGATAAATACACTTTTACCAAGAATCATAATTGAATATTTACAATGCTCTCTTAACCTTGAAATATGGCACAGTTTGCTTAAGAAAATCAGGATTAGGTTGGAAGTCTGCATCAAAGATAGCAACAAACTCATAATCTTTCACATAGTCACAGTTCATTGCAGACTTGAGATTGCCAGCTTTATAACCAGTCCTGGGTATGCGATGCCTATAGATTATGTTGATTCCCTTTTGGTTCCATTTAGCAACCTCAGCCTTAATTAACCACTGTATGTTCTCATCATCAGAATCATCAAGAACTTGAATCAGTAAACAGTCCCTTGGCCAATCAATTTGGGAGACTGCAGAAATGGACTGCTCATACACCTGCACAACATCAGAGCATCCAAAACCAAAAAAGTTAAAATTCTATTCTGTGAACGCCATTTGTTGCCATTGATTGCTTATAAGAGTTACAAATTCCCTAAAACCACATACCACCATGGGGAAACTCCTCCTTCCATTTTTAACATAAGAACTGCTCTCCATTTATTAAGGAAGTGCTGTGTATTACAGAAACCGACAATAGGGAGCTCATTACCCTACTATCTTGTCATTTAGCACTTCAGGAAAGAATTTAAGCTTCTAATTCTTGAAGGTTGCAGATAATTCTTAAAAGGAGTTATGAACTTTAAATTATAATATGTTAATCTAGATGGCAACACATGCCCGAATGAATGAGTACAAATCTGAGATGTAGGTTTCTATAAGAACGAACTTATCTCCTCTTTTTCCTATTGGTTTCACATGCATTCTTGTAATTGTGAAAGCATAGCAAATAAGGTAATCTAGTTGCCTTCGGAGCTCTAGCTTCTCGTGGTATTTGCTAAATTTATTCCGGACTAAATAATTTACGAACTAAAATTTACATATCTGAAGGTTGTTGCTAGTTTAAATACGAGCAACAACTTGAGTGACCAAATAAGCGATACGAAGAAATCAAATGGAAGAGAAGAAGTTTGGTGACTTACCTCCCTCTCGTTACACATAGGAATTTGAACTAGAACCATGGGATAATTGCTTGCAGATCCTTCGATGTCATTAATTTTGAAGGGATCCCTATCAATCTTTGGCTTAATCTTCTTGTATCTTATCCAAAAGCAACCCAAGCAAAGCAGCATACGATCAATTGATTGGATGAGAAACAGAAGAACGCAAAACTTCGAAAGTGCCTGTATAGGGGGAGCAATGTACTCAGCACGAAACGTTAACCAAGCAACATAAACCATGTGGAGTAAGCCTTCCAAGTCCGATGTCCGAGGAATATGCAGACTGGGATTCGGAAAATGCCAACCTTGTAGGTAAGCAACCACCTCAAACACCAGAATGGCCAAGGAGGTCACTAATAACACTCTAATAACTCTAAATAGTAATTTCCCCTTTTCCAACTTCTCACTCCCCATAGCTGCTCCTTGCCTATTGATCAACCTCTTCTTAATAGCTCCAAGCAACGCCCACAGAACTGTAGCGAGCCAAGTGACACAGCCAACAGCACGATGAGCCTTGAGTAACAAGACCCAAGTAATTTGCTTAGCATTCTTACCTCGGTTTTTCTCTACTGGGCGGAATGCAGCGTCCGGACCATTAATCTCCACAACAGAGAAAGCGGGGTTTTCCATTGTCACCACCACCGGCGTTGCTTTACGGGCATCTTTCGTCCACCAGTTGGAAAAATCCAATCTTGGAGTCATTTCCTCTGTGGTGGTTGGAGATAGATTCAAACATGCAAGAATTGAAATATAGAGATACGCAGGGCAATGACTCAAGAGACGAACTTCATTAATCTTTTGTAGTGCACGCTATACTCAGATCTGGTAACCCATAAAAATGTGACAAACCTGTTGAAGAACAACCCAATTCCCACTTGCTCCTGTTAAAACCAGAAGAACCCTCTTGAAGGTTCAGCATTTAATGAAATGTAGAACATAAAAGCCAATAACGTGAATTGAGTGAGGTTCCTTTGTACTGTCAAGGAACTCTAGAAGGCATCTGACACGGGAAAGCCACATTAGGAGAGAAGGTATCTGCTGCAGTAAGAATGAGACGCTAACACCAAGTGGGTTACCGAAGATAATCTACATTAGCCTCTGATCCCATTTGACTCCCAAGAAGATTACGGTATGCTCATAGAATCTGCCAAAATAATAAAAAATAAGAAGGCTTACCGAAATATACCTGAAGGAAACAGTAGAGAAATGGTTGACTAGAAGAGAACAATTCTTTTCTTTGAAGTTCGGATAAAGACCATAGGTCGACCCACTTGTTAGATGGAATTGGAGATTCTGACGACAATTTGAAGAGCTAATAATGAGGGGTTGGGAGAGAATTGTCTGAAAGGAATGGTATTTATTAAAGAGGCCATCTACCCCAAATCCAACTTGCAAATGTTCAAAACTCTCCACAACTTGCTTAACGGTATACAGCTCAACTCGGATTAATATTGCTTGAAACAGACACCTAGTTTTCTGGATCAGCAAGTTTTGTAGATTAAACAGATTAATGCATATTTTACAATGGCAACAAAGATTAGTGAGAATGGAAGTTTTTCTCATCTTTAAGAATATTCCTTTCTTCCTTTACATTGTCTGGGTGATGTAAAATGAAAGATTTACAAGACAGCAGTTCTGGGTCCCGCAACAGAAGCCAATGTTCCCTGAAACTGCTCTACGTGCATTGTCTTGACTCTTGAGTTCAAGATACTAAGTTAGTAACGTGTTCGATTGTGAAATCTAAAAAGGATAAGCGAAAGGACATGACAGTACCGTAACTGCTTGTTGAAAGACGAAATATCAGAAGTGGATATGTTGTAATGCCGACATTTTGGTTGCCACGGGAAGAACATAATTAATGCTTATGTAAGCAGTGTAATAAAGTGCCAACAAAATCAGATAAGCAAATAACTAAAGTATTTAATGCACCGGGTATTTATACCCAGACAGTGGGTGTAATGTAAAAGAACTAGCCAGTAATCATACTGCACTTTGTAAGCAATGAGTAGTTTTTTCGCTTTTATTATGTCATCTTATAATCTTATTATAGACATAAGGTGTTGATGGAGATGTATTAGAGAAATACAAGAATAAAATCATACATAAATAATAACGCTGTCCAAAAGCAAGCAACAATATATTGCATATTTGATACTCATTGATATGTAATAAGTAATGATGTATTTTTATTTTTTGGCTCAGCATTAATGTAATGATAATTTAATGAGTCGGAATATGTACTGGATATAATTCTTATCTTCACGTAATGGAAAATCTGAAGGATGATGATTGTTGTAGAATTATTCTCCCTCACTAAAAGGAAAATATTCCATGATACATAGAAAACTAATAAAGAAAAACGAAAGAGAAAATGGTTCTACTTTAATTTTTAACACCCAGAGGCCACAGCCTTTGAATCTATTAAGACAGCCGCACACGCAAAGCCCTACAATTATAAATAGAATCAAAGAGGAAATTTTGATGGACCTGAAACTTCATCAGTAATGTTCTTTTTTCTTTATAAATATATAAAATTACCTTTCATGTAATTTAGAATATAGTTTTTATAACTCAACATTAGTCTCACCCTCAAAAACATATATGAGAATTATTAATGAATTGATAGTGTACATAACAACACATTACATGCTCAATCCCTTGTAACTATCTATAAAACTTTTGCTTATTCAGTTATACACATGATTCCATATAAATTAAGATAGACCTACTTAAAACAAATTTACGCTATAGCTGCAATTCCTGGAAGTACTATTCACGAGCCATGTAGTATCGAAGCCTTTGTTCTACAAATAAAAGAGCAGAAAAAGAAAATGGAGAGAAATCAACTAGTGAACACCAGCATCATATATAGATTTATTGTCAATTCAGTTGTTCCTCCCATTATTTTCCTCTTCTTTTTGTATACCAAGCTGCATGTCATAAAGGGCTAGCTGTCACCAAGCAATACCAAACCCAGACCCAGTTGCCTAAACGTCAAAATTTCAGCTCTATAACCTCTCGGGACTTCCATCCACAGTCAGTTTAATATAAACTAATCAGTTAAATAGGAGTTACTTGACTTATTTCTGCTGGCTTGCTTTTCCTCTCTGCTACTCACTGATCTCAATCAACATTTTAACTTTTACTTTCTATTCCACCAAAGTCAAATCAATGGCAAAAAAAAAAAAAACAGAACGGAATACAGATTTAATTGTCCAAATTATAACGGAAAGGGCAGGGCAGGGGGGTTCACCCGCACATACAAGGGATGACGATTTGCATAAAGCTAAAAGAGGCCTGAACTAAGCATTACTGTCGGTAACACACTTCACCACAACCCTTCCAACAATTCTGTGTTTAAATAATATTAATATTGCATACAAAAAGATAGAACTCAGCTGCAAATGGGCATCATCTGACATATAGTTGCACAGAAAAAGCTATATGAGTGCTGAGCAATATTATGTTAAGGATACGTGTGCTCTAAGCAAAACTTTAATTACTATAAAATTATGAAAAGTAGAAAAAAACTGAACTTCCAGGGTTTACAATAAAAGAAAATTAGAGTCAAAAACTGAAAATGTAATTGCTAGTAATCATCCCAACTCATCAATGCAACTTCTATTTGCGATGAGCCTCCACATCTGTTACTAGCTTTGTTGTCTTACTTTTCTTCTGCTGGTATTTAACATATGAATACCACACACCGCCAGCTGTATTGATAATCAATCCAGTCACATTCAAAGCATGGACTTGAACACCGCCCAGTAAGACAAAACCAAAGGTCTGAAGAAGCAACAGAAAATAGTTTTAATGTTTGCATGTAACACCAGATATAAAATAACACAAAGGGCATGCATTCAGTCAACTATATCAGATTCAGAGACAAGACAGATATTCCAGATTCAAGTCTTTGTGCTGTCCGCTGTCCTAGAAGTAATCTATGGCAAACAGCCTAAGATACTTCAATCTTACCGTTGAACCAACCCCTTTGAGGACACCAACAATAGTTGTAGTTAGAGCTGAATTAACAATAGTACACAAGAACATGGTGTAGTTGAGAACAATGCCCATCACCAATGAAAGAAAAAGGATCGCCAAAAATGATAAAGAATAACTCTGCAATAAAAATCAAATTTACATTAGACATTGGCGTATGCATCAATACATCACTAAGAACTATAGGACCCACTACACCACATCATCAGTTATATGCAACTTTTTAGCTTAACTATGTCTTCAATTATCAATTATCACGATTTAGTTTCTGTAAGTCTAGTCACAAAATGATTACTGGAGAATGGAGTTCTGGACTTTTCAGGACTTCAATTTAGAAGAACTGAAGAAACTGAATTCCCACGTCTGTTAATTTTAATATACATAAATATGTTATGCATCTAGCATATTGTAAAAGGGTAGTTTTCCTATTGTGAACCAGCCCCATCAAATGACATTGACACCTAAACAAAAAACTGCTCCCACCAGATATCCTTGTCTTGCCATCATTTCCACCATACAACTAATGTTCTCAGCCTCGACCCCTATTTCTTTCGACCTAAATTTTAATCTCGAGCCTTATAATCCCAACAAACTCAAATTCTCTCCAAATTTAGGCCCCTCCTCCCAGGTTTCTGCCTTTGTCCCTTCCCTCTCAATCTTCAATTGATGCAAACCCAACAATAATATAGCATATTCTATAACAGGTGCATTTGTTATGACACTGAATGAAGATATTGTTTTGAAAGCCATGAACCTGCTAGACTCTGAGTAATATTAGAGTGGATAAATAGATAGAGAATAAGCATGAAACTTCTCAATGGACAATATTGTATATATAAGAACATGTCAGGACATCATTTTTATTGAATTCTCCAACAATTAAGAAAATCAAACATAAGGAAATGAATGAGTATCACTGACGCTTTTAGTGGTTTCTTATAACAGCAATGTATTTATTGGATTATCTAAATTAAAAGACAGCAATTAGAAGCCAAATGTTTTCAAAAAATTTAATGCTTGAAAACTTAATCATGAATCAATCGTGGTAGAAAGAAATAGGTTAAGATTCTGACCTTTGCAAATAATATAGATAAAGAATTTGGGAATTCTCCAGTAGCTATGATAAGAAACATCAAAAATGGAAGAGATAAAAAGCTGTTATAGAACATGATTTCCACTGATGAAAGCCCATCCTCTGCACCAGATTTTTCAACCAGCACAAGGTACATGGTCTGCATGGATAGGTAAGCAATCCTATGAGCAAAACATGCATAATTACAGTGTTCATTATAAATACAACCAATTATAAGCATGCCACCTGGAAAAAAACGGAAATGAAGGCCATGCTATATGCAGAAAGGTCAAAAGAAAAATCTCCAAGTGCAGCTATGAGAACTCCAGCAGCAGTCAATATTACTGAAAGAGTCACCTGAAATTGACAGAAAGGCACACCATGTGCTATTAAGAGCAAATTCTCTAAAGACTGGTAGCCAAATCAAACTTCTGGTCGCATATTCAATACATTTGTGGTTTGCTTTTAAAATCTGAAATAGCTGTTTCATATGTAATAAAAAATAGTGAATGACCGTAAATCAATCATCAAACACCGTTATCTCAGTTCAAGGGAGGCAAAGAATACAACACTAACAATCTTAATAGTAGGAAATCAAGGCTGATAAAATGACTTACAAGAGAATGACAGTCTCAGAGATCTAACTTAAGTCAAGGTAAATCAGATTTACATGATGTACGTTATTATAAGAGGGATTAGTGAAAAGTCAACACCATTAGCAGTTCAGTTTTTTTCTTTTCTTTTCCTTTTACCAAAAAGCTTTAGCAATTTATTATAAATATAATATTAATATATAGAAAGTATAACTCTTAAAAGGGTTGGCAAAGCAATACAGAAATATGACGGATTTTCGTTCATCTAAGAACAATGAAAACCTGTGTTGTAGGTCTTCCTTTCCCTGAGAAGCATCCAGCAATCAGTACAGCCAGTGGTGTAAGTCTCTTTATTGCAATATACATTGGAATATTAACCCCTTTCAAACTTGCCAGAGCGAAAGCAACATTAGCATTATAGAAGAGTGAAACTGGGAGAAGTTGCTTGGCTGTAGTCATATCTACTCCTCTCGCTTTTATGTATCCCATTGTTCGACCAAAGTGTATAAGCAAGGCGGTAGCCAGTTGCTAAGAAAGACAAGATACTGTTAATAATATCCAACATCCTAGTAGTTAGTAAAAATATAATAGTATGGGTTCAGCGTCTTCTTTTACTAGTAATACCTGCAAAGTGAGGAGAGTCATGGAGTGTACATACTGCATAAGAACAGCCTTATTGATAAAAACCATGGCCATGGAGGCAATTCCATATGACAAAGCTGCGGACAAACTATGAGGAAACAAAAGTACGGGTATGAGAGGCTACAAGACTCATGATTTCTAATTGCAATATAAAGTGATTTGCTAAATGCCCTTTTTGGTGAATCAAAGAACCTAAAGACAACATAGAGAATGCTTTTCATCCTTTTTTTTTTAAAAATCGGAGGAGGATTATCAACATGGACTTTAGGATGACAGAAAAAAGGAGATGAGGCAAAAAGAAACAAACTCTCATTGCAGGTGGGTCAAAGTGGGAGGAGAATTTTCCAGGCATTGCATGATTTACAACTCAGTGAAAGCAAGTGAAGTAATCAAGAAGGCGCATGCTGAAAACCTCAACAAGGGGCTGACTTCTGCATCGCTACGGTTCTCCATGGCCAATGATTACAACGAGATCCAGTGATCCCCTACTAATAGTGCGCAAAGTCAATTGCAATTGAAACCCTGAAAATTAAAACAAGCCCACCTAAATCCATCAATCCATCCGTCAATCACAAATCTAAAAAACAACAACCCAAATCAATAAGATGCAGAGTGTACGGATAATCATAAACAAACTGCCAGACAAAAAACAAAAGCTCACCTGGTGACGTTTGATTATACAAGTTACAACCCCCAAAAAACGCTACGAATTAAACAAAACAAAAACCAATTCAGTAATTAGTTTTTTTTTTTTTCAAGAAAAATGATTATTTGAAGGCTTAACCTGGTAGATCAGCTTTACATGTTTACCGAAAACATAAATTTGGAAAAAAAGGTATTGCAATATTGGTTTTGTAGATCAAGTGAAAAGGTGTGTATATATCTGTGGGCGGTGGAGTGAGAAAGCCGTGGGACAAGCTGAGTTGGTGAAAGAAAGGAGATAATAATATAAAATAATGAAGAAAAAAAGAAACAGCTGGCTCGGGAGTGGGAATCGTCATATGGTATCGCCGTCAAAATGTTGGAATTGGCCACTACTGCTCGCTCCGCTCCCCCAAAATCGGAGCAAGATGGAGACTCTCTTGCAAACGGTAAAAAATGTCGTCTGCAGAGAAATTGGCTTTATTCTCTTTGTAAAAAAAAATTTAATTACTTGAAATTGAAGTGAAAAACCAAAAATGAAAATCATGCAAAGGCTAATAATTAATTAACTCAATTGAAAAAATTTAATTTTGGCCTACTTATTGATGTAAATAATATTTAATGGCTTTAAAATCAAATTTAGAATAAATTATTTTTATTTTATTTTAAATTTAATAATATAATATTTAATAATATTTTTATTTATAAGATAATATTTGTTTTTGTGATATTTAAATATAAAATTTTTAAAAACTAGTTTGGTAAAAAAAAATTATATATATATATATATATTTATAAAAAGTTAAATATTATTTTAAAAATAAAAATTACATCAAATTCTGTTAATTTGATGGGAGGGGCCTTGCTCCAAATAAATTTGATTCTATATACATTAATACTGTCAATGAAGGTACACGTGATTGGAGAAACTATGCATTACGCCTGGAATGGAATCATTACGACCCTAATGTACAACTTGGAGAATCAAGTATGCTGTTACATCAATCCACCTGAGTAATTTACACTCTGTCCTCCAAATTAATCCATTGGACGAATTTGAGAAAAGCAATAGTACTACAGTCATATTTTGTTTGGTGCGACCGTATGTATAAAATGAGATGGGGTTTATTTTTTAATAAGTAGGTCTGAATAGGTCTCATTCTATATGAATTTGAATTTAGTCATGTCCTATTTTAAGACATGACTGAATGTCCTTGAAATTCAAGCCATTCATTTTTTAATATACGACAGGGATTAAATTTAAAATAAATTATATATATATTTTTTAAAAATTTTGAAAAACACATAAAATCGTGGCTGTCTGTAAAATTACGAACGGCCACGATTGGACATGACCCGTCCTGTTGCAAGGCAATATGATGGGATCTGAATCCCACTCGATATAGTGGGCTCTACCCTCAGCCTTCAGTCATGCAATTGCACTGAATGTAGTGCTACTGTGGCATTAAAATTTTTTTGGACAAATTTGCTTTTGTTTTTTCGTTTTCGTTTTCTCAATTTTGATTTTTTGTTTTCCTTTTTTCAATGGACCTTGTTTTGAAAAAAAAATTAGAACTACTTGGGTGCAACGGTGAGAGGAGCCCACTCACTTAAAGTGGGTGGGACCCACTCATTATGAGTGGACGTCGCACCTAATAAGGATGCGATGATAATGCTGTATTTTTTTTTTATTTTAACGTGCCAAACAAGACTTGATATGTCACTTATGCTCTCTCCATAAAGAGGAAATGGAGGACAGGCTCCATCCTGCTAAAGGTACAATATTTATGTCAAGCTGTTATGATTGGTTGAATGTTAAGCTCACAACAGATGTACCTTTGGCTAAAGGAAAAGAATTGCATAATATTTGAAATGAGTAATGCCTGTTATTGGAGGAGTTGGATCCACTGTGAGCTATTTTTGGCTTCTGTAAAAGCTTGCTTAATAAAATGGAACCACAATTTTCATCACTTTTTCTAAAAGTTTGGTTGTTTTCTCATTATTATTTCTTGTTTATAGTTACTATTTCTTGTTCCCCACTGTAGTTGAATACGTGCCTTACATATTACATGGCATTCTGATGTTACTTTTAAAACATTGTTATGAATCATTGTGTTGCTACTCAAATTACTTTTTTACAAAATCACTAACTGTGACCTAATGGGGTTTGAGTAGTTTATAAAAAATTGCAAGTCAATCTTCCATGTTGTGGTATTACCAGACAAGAACTGTGTCTTTTAATCTGTTTGCAAATTATTCTTTCACCAGTAGTGTAGAGGTCAGGCCATCCAATAAGTGGTTGTGTTTTGTTTTATAAATTTTGGGTGTGTGGAATAATGGTTTGGGCAAGTTGCGTGGAAAAAGGCTCTGGTTGGATAGTTTTATACAGTCGGTAAACGCTGAATGATAATTAGTTTTTTTCAGCGAGTGCTCTTAATCTGTTTAGTTCTGGTAAGATAACTTTGGCAAGATCAGGTCTGTCTTTCCGCCTTAACTCAGCACACTTAATTGCAATCTTTGCAAGGCTTAAGGCCTCTTCTTCTGGCCAATCAGGCCATGTTGAATCCAGCATCTGAGCAAATGTTCCTTCCTCAATTGCTCTGTCAACAAGATGGGTCAAGCCCATGGGTGGTCTTGCTGTCAAAATTTGCAAGAAAATGATCCCAAGGGAGTATATATCAGATTTTACTCCTAGCATTCCTGTCTGCTGGTACTCTGGATCTATATAGCAGAAAGTTCCAGCTGTGGATGTCATACGATATAGTGTCACATTGTCAGACACAGATGCTGGAACTAGCCTGGATAAACCTACATCACTGATCTTCGCTACATAGTTGCTGTCAAGCAAAATGTTTGCTGGTTTCAAGTCCCTGTGGACGAGAGGCTCTGGTTTTTTCTGGTGGAGGAACAGCAAGCAGGTGCCAATTTCAGCTGCAATTTTGAGCCTAAGTTGCCAAGGAAGTGAGGGACTGTTTCCTCGACGAAAGAGGCGATCTTCTAAGCTTCCATTGGCCATGTAATCATAGACAAGGCAGCCATACTCTGGGCAAGCTCCCAGGAGGAGAACCATATTTGGATGCCTTATGCAGCTCAGTACCTCAACCTGTAACTTAGATATTAGCAAATCAACTAAATTATAAACACTTTTACATTTAAGCGGTACACAGTTTAGTTCCGCTGCTTACCTCTCGTTGAAACTGCGACCTTCCTTGTGCTGCACCAGGACGGAGAACCTTCACTGCAACGGGGGTATGGTCCAGAAGGCATTTGTATACTGGACCATAACCCCCTTCTCCAATCTTTTGGGACTCTGCAAAGAAATCTGTTGCAGTTTCAATCTCCTCGAT
>JASKGM010000008.1:3434773-3457570 GCA_034509205.1 Ceratonia siliqua
AAATAAGTTATCCCTTAATCAAGGGATTCCAATTACCATTATTACAACCTTAATCAAGGGATCACAATATTTCAACAGTTATCAATCACGGTCTGTTTACATTTTTGTCAATCTCTTTTACTCTGATTCTTGTGGGCTAGTTTGTATTTGGCCTTGATGCAATTAAATGAGCGTCCAAGGCCATCTCAGTAAACCAAGAAAACTTGCTAACAATTAAACCCAAGGTGATCAGCAACAACGTTTTGTTTTAAGAGCACTACTTACAGTGGAGAGTGGTACTATTTTGTGAAATTTTAATCCCATTTTATATTCCTTGCTTTAGATTGAATGTAAAAAAAAAAAATTGCTGTGTTATTAGTCCGAATGGTGTATAGTATTGTCATTTCTCTCAAATTATGTTTTTTAATCTTCACACTTGTTGATTAGTAACTAGTCACATTCCTACGAATGTGGTTTGAGGTCACAGGTAACACAAGCTGAACTCCATTGTCAGTTCCATGCACTGGGGGCTGGGGTTATTGAGGAGGTCCGAGTTCAGAGGGATAAAGGTTTTGGATTTGTTAGATACAACACTCATGAAGAAGCTGCGTTGGCCATTCAGATGGCTAATGGAAGAATAATTCGTGGGAAGACAATGAAGGTGAGAAGTCTTCAGCTTGTTGCTTATGTGGTCAACGAACTTCATTGTCATTTCAATGTTGGCAACTTGGCACTGATGTCTGGACTATACATATGCATGCCTGGGAGCAAACATGCATGTGCCCACACCTACCCCCCGTCCCCACCTGACGCCAAAATAGAAGCAATGCATTGACAAACTTGGGAGGAGAGGGTGATCTATATGGCCATGCTTTGACAGTTTTCCCCTATTCGCGTTGTGGACTAATGAACCCAAGTTTTACGTTGTTGGAAATTAACAATGCTTGAGTTAAAATAAAAAGTTATGGATGTGATGCATTTCTAACACCATGACACCCAAAACGACAAAGGTCTCCTGTTGTCAAATTGGAATCTGAGATCTTTGTGATTTTGTCATAAGCTCATTGAGTCATTATATTTATGGAATTCACTGTAGTATTGTGTTGGAAACGCATAAACTTGGAATTCCATAGAAGTGATTCAAGAGAATGTATGATGGGGGAATAATTAAGCCCAATAAAAGGACCGTGAACGTGGGATTTACTTTACAAGATCTGTAATTGGAGCAGGGAGGATTTAGTACAAAAACAGAGATATTTATGATATGGATTTCAGATGGTCCCCCGTGTCCTTGAATATGTCCCTGCCAAAAATAACAAAAAATAGATTCAAATTTTCCATATCAATTTTGACATCTTATGTCCAGGTTTGGATAGTGTGGAAATAATTCCACTCAATATTTTACTCTGCCACTAATTTCCAAAGGACATGATGCATGCTTTCGTGTGATAACTCTTGGTTTGAATATATGTCAGCAAGTAAAACATATCTATACTGATTTATGCTTGCATTTATGCAGTGTTCATGGGGTAGCAAGCCAACACCTCCTGGAACAGCTTCGAATCCACTACCTCCTCCTGCTCAACCTTATCAAATCCTTCCCACGGCGGGGATGAACCAAGGCTATTCTCCCACTGAGTTATTGGCTTATCAGCGCCAACTGGCCTTAAGTCAGGCTGCTGTATCTGGCCATTCAGGTCAAGCACTTGTGCATATGACTGGACAACATGGCCTAGCTGCTGCTTCCATGGGCTTAAACTCTGGGGGATCCCAAGCCATGTATGATGGATATACCAGTAATTCTTCAAGGCAACAGCTCATGTACTATCGTTAACACCATAGCCCCCGAAGAGTCAGAATATTCCTGTCTTCTGGGGCATTGATGCATCACATTTCTCCTGCTTCCCCTCAATGTCCTAGTCAAAAATGGGTTTTAATTGAGAGAGGTATTATGGCTTATTTACATAAATTTTTGATCTTGTGTTGTGTATGTATTATTTGATCTATGTTGCTTTGATGACCCAAAATAAGGGATTTATATGGGTTTGCTAGCAGGTGCAATGAGTTTTCTTATGGGTTTTAGTTTCTCATTAATTGCATTGTATCTGATGATTATTGGTACTTTCATGTTAATAATTCCATGCTTTATGTTTTCCTTTTGCGCTGTAAAAGACAGAATCCCAGAGTTTAATGTGTTTATTTCACCTTTATTTTCTTAAAATGCCTTTGTTTCACCTTTATTTTGTAAACGAAGTCACGCTCATCTGCCCCTTCATAGAGGAAATACTGCTGCGCCTAGTGCGTATTTCAACATTAATACTTTTTTAAATAAAATAAAATCGCATCTTTTATAAGGTAATATATGTGTTATTATTGTATTTGTTTTTCCTTTTTTTGTTATTTATTATGTGTTAGGAGAGTTTGTTATATTGATTTGACAAGAATCATCTTCATAAAAAATTTAATTGTATTCTTAATCTTAAAGTAACGGGTAATTATAAAGTGAAAGTAGTTTTGGTGAATGGTTACAAAATTATCAATTATTTAAGTTTTAAAGTTATAAATAAATATTTTAAAATTTATGGTGGATGTTAATATACTAATCACAAATTATTGTCTTACGAGTTATTCAACATATTACTGCTGAAAGTTCTGGGTATACTTTGCTATGGTTAAAGTTGTTATGGGAGGAGCTTATTATAAGTATATTTAATTTTAAAGGAATGTTATTTGTATATATATATTTTTTACATTATTCTTATACATCTTTTTACATTTATTATTTTATTTATTTATCATTTATCATCTGTCTTTTATTACTATTATTATTTTAAATATATTAATAATTAAAAATAAAAGTGTTGTAGAGATATAATAAAAGTAAGTGTGCAAATAATAATTTTCTTAAATTTTATATGGGTTCAGTGGCACTCATGATCTTTAGTATGAATCCTCACAAGTCACAGCTTCCCATGCCTTAAAAAAAAAATCAATTCTATATTCATAATTGCTGGTATGTGTTTATAGAAACTATACACTCCGCCGGGAATGGAATCATACAGAATTAGAAATGGAATCATGAAGACCTTAGAATATTAGTCAGTCGAGAATATACTCGAAGGTCTGCCACGCTCTATTCGCTTTTTGTGAATGTCTGCTTCAACTCATAAAGGGAATCAGCACAAGTCTCTTGTCCAATTACATTTTGACAGAAGAAGCCCCGTGAAACCCTACCTAAGAAACACTGCCCTTTTAGCAATCTAAATTCAAATAGGAAAATCGACTTACAAGCACAACTTGGAGGATCAAGTATGCTATAACAGTAATTTACACTTTATCCTCCACATTGGACAAAGTTTCTTTTCTTTCTTTCTTTCTTTCCCAACTCAATGGGATCTTATCTCCTTCTGATTTCTCAGACAGGACTCGATGTATTTCTTGTGCTTTCCCCAGAATAAGCGAATGAGGGGCCGCTTCCATCCTGCACATACCTCAAACAATATTTTTGTTAATAATGATTTGGGCAAGTTGTTTGGGAAGAAATTCATAGAAAATGAAATTTACCATCTGCAGAGAAACTTGGCTCAGGTTGGGTGGGCTTAAACACCCGCTCAAAATTGAATGGTGATTAGTACTTTCAGCGAGGGATCTCATTCTGTTTAGTTCTGGTAACACAACCTTGCCCAGATCAGGTCTGTCTTTCCGCCTTAACTCTGCACACTTAATTGCCAGGTTAGCAAGCTTCAAGGCATCCTCTTCTGGCCAATCATGCACTGTTGGATCAAGCATCTCCTTGAATAATCCCTTCTCAATGGCTCTTCCAACATGATGGGTCAAACCCATTGGTGGTCTTGCTGTTAACAGTTGTAGGAAAATGATCCCAAGGGAGTATATGTCAGATTTTACCCCAAGCATTCCTGTTTGCTGATACTCTGGATCTATGTAGCAGAAAGTTCCAGCTGTAGACGTCATGCGATATTGTGTCACATTGTCAGCCACAGATGGTGGAACTAGCCTGGCCAAACCTACATCACTAATCTTGGCTACGTAGTTGCGGTCAAGTAAGATGTTAGCTGGTTTCAAGTCCCTGTGCACGAGAGGCTCTGGTTTTGTCTGGTGGAGAAACAGCAAGCCAGTACCAATTTCAGCTGCAATTTTGAACCTTAGCTGCCATGGAAGTGAGGGAGTGTTTCCTCGACGAAACAGACGATCATCTAAGCTTCCATTAGCCATGAACTCATATACAAGGCAGCCATATTCTGGGCAGGCTCCAAGGAGGAGAACCATGTTTGGATGCCTTATGCAGCTCAGTACCTCAACCTGTAACATATATCAGTAAGTCAACTAAACATACAAACATTTTAGCCCCGTCTTCCGAAACATCCACTGCAAAACCCATAATTTCCATAACTAGAGTTGAATTTGCAGTGTTGCATACATGGGTACACATGGTTTTTTGTTTATTACCTCTCGTTGAAACTGTGATCTTCCTTGTGCTGCATCAGGACGCAGAACCTTAACTGCAACAGGTGTATGGTCCAAAAAGCAGTGATATACCGGACCATAACCCCCTTCTCCAATCTTCTGGGACTCTGCAAAGAACTGTGTTGCAGCTTCAATGTCCTCAATTATATACCTTCTATACCTGACATCTACATTTACTAAAGCATCAAGTGCTTTTCTTTTCTCTTCTGATTCTCTGAGCGCTTTCAATTCTGCACCAAGTCTTTTTTGTGCTTCTAGTTCTGCAATCCTCTTTTGTGCTTCAGCAGCCTCCATAGCTGCTTTGGATTTGGCCTTCTCCATTTCTGCAATCGCCAAGGCAGCTTCCTCAGCCAGCCTTGCCTCTTCCAATCTCCGCTCTTCCTCTAATTTCCAACGCTGGAGTTCTACTGCCTGTGATGCAAAACGTGGCAGACTCAGATCTTATTGTGCTTTTGGAGATATAAAGCAGATGTTATTACATACCTTCTGCTGTGCTGTGAGTGCTTCTTTACAAGCTGTACTATACATTTCCATTGTTTGCTTGAGCTCCAACTTTAGTCTCCTCATTTCAGCTTCCACCTCATCCTATAATTTCAGCACCAAATTATCAGCATAGTAAATATTGCAATTATGAATTGAAAAACGGCCTTCACTAAGTAACATTTAATTATTTGATCATTGCTTATTAACTCAAGGGGGATCCTATAAGCATTAGCTGAAACATGTTCTATTAAAGTAAGCGATAAGGAAAACCAATGATATATGTCACCATACAATATACATTAAGACTGCAGGATTTTTTAGCCATAGCACCATATTGATGTCTTTATCTTCAAGGAAACATGTTAAAAACTTTCCTGTTATGACAAAATGGATTTCAATTGCTAAACTCTTTGGGGGCCCTTATCAGTTCAACTATACATGCATACAGGAACTGAGAATGTACATTGCCCGCTTGTCCTTACCATGGCCTGTGACGTAGAAGAAGAAGAATGTCTGTCACTATCGTGTGAGATTGATGAGAATTCAGGAGGAGGGCTGACCATATCCACAGACCTCCTTCCATACTGCATTGACTCGAAGCTATAGTTTCCATCTAAATCTGAGCTAAATGATAGCCGAGGGTTGGACAACCCTGTATCTGGGACGTCATATAATGAAGAGAACAAGCGATCTGTACTTGGCCTTCCAGTGCTTACAAAGGATATATCAGTATCTGGCATGGATAATTCCCCATATGACTTGCCATGCATGCCTCTCCTAGTGAATGGTGACCTGCTTTCAACAGCAATTAGTTTCCAGATTATAAGAAAACTTTATTTTACCATGCAAACAAATAACAAGTTATTATACCACAAAGAAAATTTTGCTTGGTAGTATGCAATGTCACTGACCTGAAGTTTTCTGTTTCTTCATGCAATCTTTGTTGTGATTCAATGGATCGCTTCTCACGTCCTGATTAAACCATACTTCTCAGTGATCAGCATACAGACTATGTGTATGATTTTTGAAGAGATCAATCTAAATTCTAACCTTTCATATTATTAGCCAGCGGCACGTGTGTGTCTGAATGGTCTGGCTTGATGTTTGCTTGACTAGGCTGGCAGCGTAGAGGAGAATTGGCTGGAGCAGGACGAGAAGCAGATCGTGTTGATTGAATTTTTCCTTTAGCAACAACATAGACAGTACAGAAATCCGGTGCCCCTTTCGATACATTTCCTGGAATATCTGCTACCTTGAATCTTCTGATGAGAAAAAGTTTTTCTTAGAATAAAAAGCATAAATATACCCTAGCAAAAAATTTAGCCTTTTCTTTGTGCTTATTAATATATAGTTATATGAAACTATTTCGGTTTCAGTTCATTGGAAAATGTTTGGCCACAACAATGTAAGCTAGCAGAAATCATAAGAGTTGCGTACCTGAGCAGACCAGTTTTGGTTGACGAACCAAGAACCAAATGCTCAATTGCAGTATGTGAAGCATATTCGATTAAAGCTTTCGCTACATCTACGTCTTCTAGTATTACGTCTTTGCATTGTATCTATACAGGAAAAACAAAGAGACGATAAATTTATGTCAAGAATTCTGAAACGCTGTTGATCTTTTCTGCTTCAGAAAAACAAATCTTACATCTTTCCGCGTACAAAAGACACGATAGGGGAGGAAAATTTCTTTGGTATGGGCGTCAGGATCTTTGCATGTCAGTGAACTCTCATCACCAACGCCATGTATCCCTGCCCATGCAATCAACAAACAATCTTTATAGCCATTTGAATACTAAGTCAAGAGGGATACAACAAGGGTTTCCTAAACATTAAATATGCATAGCAAAAAGAAAAACATGGATACACAAATACAGAGAATAAGATATACTCACTTGGGCCTTGAAGAGAATGTGACGCAGAAAGGGAACATGTCTTAACCGTGACATGGATGAGAACTACGGTTGTACCTTTCGAGAGGAGATTGTCAATGGCCCATTTCAGTGCATTTTGGCTCCCCTTGTCTTTGTCTATTGCCACTGCCACTACACCATGAACCCCATCCTTCTTCTCCGTGTGACTCTTTGGCAACCACATACCTCTCTTTTCCCTTTTCTATCCAAACCTTTTACAATTTTCAAGTTCTGTGTGGTCTTTCAATGGAAAGACATCAAACAAAAAGCTGACAAATTAAGCCAAACAGTCTTATCCTTTCAACATTCCTTTGTGCTGCTTCTTCCCGGAGAAAGAGACCCTGAATTTTTTTCTTCTTTTGTTTTTCCCATGTTTGTTATGTCCTACCCGCAAGTCCTGGAGGTTCTTTAATGAACCAAAAGACCCTGCCACTCTGTCAAAATTGAACCTCTTAATTTTTAGGCCATCCAAAATGAAACCTCAAAAAGCACTTTTCTTTAGAATCTCCTCTGTTCCTCCCTAAACGGCTAAGAGAGGTAGGTGTTTGATTTATTTACTCCGTTGTTCTTTTACTTTGGTGTTTAAAATACAGAAGAATAGCAATTAATTAATCTCCCTCTCTCTGGATTAGCAGCCATTTTTGGGCTCCTTTTAACTGTTTTGAGCTTTTCCCATCTAAGATATCCACACAGTTTGTTCTCTCTCTTTCTCCCATGAGAGAACAACCAGACTTCGCGGGCTATCTCTGACTTTGTTTAACTATTTAAAATAATTGGCATGTGATAATATTTTTTTAATATTACTACTTAAAAAGTTCTACAGAAACAAAAAATTTACGTGTCTTTAATTCTTTTTATGTATTCTATATAATTAATTTACATTTTAATTTTTCTTTATGTACTTAGATTAACCTATTAATTATGATGTACATATAAATTTTTTTTTAAATTTATGATCATTTTTTTAATTAAAATGATTATATTGAAAAGAATAATTTTTATATCCTTTTTAGTAAATTTTATTAATTAAAAGTATTTTTTAATTTTGTATCCAAATAATTTTTACTTATTAATTACATATGCAAATACAAATACTTTGTTTTATATAAAAAATTTATTGCGAAAGTCCTTATAAAAGAAATATTTTTTTATGACCCTATCCAAACCAGTCCTTATTGATTGGAGAAGGTCACAGTCCCTACTGTCTGACCAACCAGTGTCTCACTCAGGGCCAGAGGCCAGGGTTCTTGTGAAATTGTGAATACCATTACTCCATCCAATAATGGCATGTGGTAAAGAGGTAACATCACAGTCTATAAAAAAAATATAAAACATCATACTTGGTCATTTATAAGAACATGGACAAAATTAAATAAAATGTATTAATGCTTACTCCTAAGTATATCCATTATTTTCTCTCATTTCACTATTCATCTCGCTGAACAAAAACAGAAAAAAACTATTCATCTCCATTTTTTTTCCTATGTGACATTGTTGAATCTTCACTAGTCAAGTTTTCTATTTTTTAACCTTTTCTTATTTCATACACGGCCATTATCGTATACCTCCTAGTAGTATTACTTGGCTAGATGAGATAATGTTATAACTCGAAATGGCAGCTTGTATTAACAGAGTAATAGGCAGAGAGGTTCTTTGTAGTCTGTAAGTATCTTATGTTTTACATATTCTTGAATTCCATCTCTACAAAAAGTAGCTAGTCTAATATATCTTGCTGTGATTGTGTTCTTTAGAAGCTTTCATCTTTGTGGACTTTTTCTACACAACTAGGGTGAAGGTCATAGTCACAGACATCACAAGAGAACGCCCAGAACTTCCCTTGCTTTTTACAGAAATCACATACGTATGCTTTGGCCATATCCAATTTCAGTGCATGTTCATGCTTCACATCCTCAACCTGTTGAGGCAAAGCCTCTCCTTCCTTTCTCAGGGCTGCTTCTAGGTCCCTTATCCTTGATTCAGTAAAAGGGAAAGCTTCAGCACCATATGAGGAGACCATAAACTTCCCATTCATACTAATGACTTTGCCATCTGGTCCAATGAGGACTAAAGCTGGAATTCCTTTGATATCAAAGATTCTACCAAGGTCATGCCTTGTTCTGTCCTCATATGGGATAGCAAGCCAAGGCATACTACTTATATTGACATTGAATTCCTTGAGGTCTCTATCTGTTGAGATCAAAACAATCTCAAAGCAATGGTCTTTTGCAGTCTTGAGGCTGTTGTATACATCTGTAAGTTGGACAGTGAAGGCACGGCAAGGAGGAGACCAGTAAGCACAAAAATAGAGGGCTACTGTTTTACCCACAAGCTCTGATACCAGTACCTGCAAGAATAAGACATGTCATATATATGTTTAACCATGACATAATAAACATCAGGTCCAGGCAAGGCATTATGCTACCTTTCCATCATCTCCAGAGATGAGAAAGTTACGTCCTTCATGTGCCAATAATTCTTCCAAACTTGCTTCTTCGCGCTTTCTTTTGTCTATGGCTCTCAATTCCTCACGTCTTTTCTTTGTGAAAGGAAATGCTTCAGCACCATAATCCTCAATGCACCCAATCCAATCTTCTTCGACTGTTCTGCCATCTGAACACGATGGAATGAATGATGGGATTCTATCAACTTGGTACCTGTCAATCAATCTTCTATGCAAATTTACATCAAATGGAATGGCCAACCACGGCATACTCTTGAAGTGTTCTTTAAATCCATCCTCATCACGGTCGAAAGAAATGAAGATGATCTCTAGGCTTATACCCCTTTTTCTCAGTGTGTCATAAAGTTCAACCAGATGGGGCATGAATGTTCTGCAAGGCCTGCACCAGTTTGCAGAGAAGAAAAGGCAGATAGTTTTCCCATTGCATGATGACAAGGGTACCTATTCTCAGGGTTCAAAGATAACGAATTAGCTACAATTAATTATTAACCAAGCAGACAAAAGACGAACTTAATGGGGATTTTCAATCAGGTTTTACATGCTTATTTATTGGGAGAAGAAAGAGAACTTTTTCGAGGACGGTATGAAAATTAAATTACTTGACCTACTTGTTGATCTTAAGTTAAATCAATTGATGAACCTATTGTCTATTCACACACGCCCCACAGAAGGTTCTGCATAAATTAAGTTACCTCTCCTTCACAAGATAAAAGAAAGTCAACACCTTCAGCTGCAAAGATCTTCATAATATTATGGCTGTCAATATATTTGGCTTTAACATCCACGGATTCCATTAGAACTGCAGAAAGCAAGAGATGGTCTCCACTGTCCACCGTTCTTTGTTATAAGCTTTCTTGAAACCTAATTGATCAGGAGGAATAAATGAGTTTTCAAAGTAATTCCCAAAATGGAATCTATTACGTTGTGAGTCGTAATATTTATATTTAACTTTCACACTTGTTTCTATCCGTGCCTCTACTTTGAAAAAGACTTCAAGGCAAAGGAAATTCAGATTCTGAGCAAGGGCATCTTTTGCCGTTTGACAAATTCGGTAAATTCTCTGAAGCACTTCTCCAACGACTATTGGTAGGCAGCAGAGTCTAAAAACCAACTAGCTATGTGAACCAATAAGGCAGCAATGTCTAAAGTGAGTTGGATAAGAGAGAATACAAGGGATTCCCCTGAAGGATGCTTCAAAATTCCCAACCGACCAAGGCGTTGCTAAAGGGAAAAGGATCCCATTCTCTAACCCACTACATCATATACAAAATATTCTCGACGGGTTTGATCAATTCTTACTACATAGCCTCAGATAACTCAGTCTATGAGTTGGTAATCTTTGCATTCAACTTGAACTTAATAAGCCTCAAAGTTAACTTTACATGAAAGAAGCGGAAGAAAGAGGAGAATGATTAACAGAGACCTCATGCAACGAAGCATCAAAATTAAAGAAAGTTTTAAAAGCAAACCAGAATAGAAACTACTAATCCTATTCATCAAATATGCAAGTGGGAAACTTGTTCATAGTCTGATTTTCAGGAGTATTTGAGATATATTCAGCTTCAAGTGAGTACCTTGGAGCTGCAGTTGTGGATGAAGAAGTCCAGCAGAAAGAGAAAAAGTGGCTCTGAGCCTTTTGAGTTTCCAAGACGAAAGAGATGGAGAACGGTGGGAAAACGCAAGCTTTTATTATTTTATCGTAGTCAAGAGGCAGATCGTTATTTATTGCAAAATTTTTAATATACGGATATTGAAAAGTCAAAGAGGAGTCAATTTTTTTTTCTATAACCGCCAATATCTTTCCATCATTAAGGTTAACAACGTCCAAAGCTAAATATTTTTATCCTAGGTTTAATCTCATTAAAAGTAAATAATTATATAGTATATCTATATAATTATTTTTTATTTAAGTAAATAAGTTAAATCTACCAAAAATAATTTGTTACAATTAAAAATTTAATAAAGTAGATCACATTAACTTAAGTAAGGGAGAATTATATATTTTATATTAATTTTTTTAATATTAAAAATGTAGCATTAAATGTCAACCGTTACAATATTTAACTTTTTTAATACACCTTTATGTGAGTAGTAGTGGCTTGTAATAATTCTTGGTGCAAGGAATTTAAACCATACAAAATATTTTTTACGTAGTTTTACTTAAAGTTTAAGTAAAATTAATCAAACGCAAATATTATCATATATGCAAAGAACATTACTCAAACTTAACAGAACTGTCTAGCAGCTTAAAAGGAAGACCTACTCTTAAACCCCCCAAAAAAAAAGAACAAAGAAATGAGATCATCAAGAATCTCTAGTTGCACTAGGGACCACGGGAGGAGATAAAAGAGTAAAGACTGCCTATCTAAAATTGGATATACCAGATGAGGTCTCAAAAAGTTGAGGGTAGTAGATACTATCTGATATAGAAAGTGGTATCGACCCAAAATATTTAAATACTAAAAATAAATAGGACGGTACAAAGTAATATCTGACTCGGCGCTTATCCCACTACTAGGATGTCTAGAGAACCATTTAAGGATAGTGGCTTAGTTTTTCTTACGGGAAGCCCTGGAAAACATTTCTTTGATGTTGTGTGATTCTGTCTCCAATTTTGCCTTCTTAGCTTGTCTTCCCTTCTTTGCAGCCTTTTTATCATCACTCTTTTCCTGATAAGATGAATACTAAGCAATCAGAATAAATTACAATTTGAAATGGTAAAGTCCAAGAAAATGTCAAAGGCAAAGCTCATTCTTTCTCGTGTCTCAGTAAATAAATACCTGTAACCGTAAGTCATTATATAAGCCTGAGTCACTTCCAGTAGCACTTACTAGTGCTTTCCCAGTAACCTCAAGTATGTTCAACCTGCCAAAATAAAATGCTACTTAAGAGACATCTAAAAGAATCCCACTCAAGTTTCTCTTTTAAACCCAAGGAATATATCTGAGTAAGATCTTTGTGATAAGACAAATCATAGGCCATACTTAAGATGGTCACACAAAAACTGCAACCAAGGTTCATCCTTCAAGTACTCTCCTAATATTGAGACTGCGTCGACCACTGCACCAGTAAAATCAGTACATTAATGAACAGCAAATTATGATACCAAAAAACTAGGCATGCTCTTCAAGAGAAGAGAAGAATCACCACCATCTATAATTAAGGGCATTTTCTAAAAGAAGAGATAGGGAATTCTAGTATTTACACAATTGCACAAGGCACATTAGTATAATGAAAACTATACAATTGTGTGGATGTGTATTTTGATAAGTGCACTGCCTGTGCTCATGCACCAGCAATGCACAAGCCTAGATTTGAGAGAGAAAGTGAACTCTTATACAAAACAAAAACCAATAACCACACACATGGCTTTCACATAGAAGGAAAGTAGACAACCTATCAAACATGTAATCTGCCAACAGGATAAATTCTGCGGTCCAGTTTCCTTTTTCTGTATTTAACAACAAATTAAAGATGTTTTTAGTTTCAATACAGCATACTATATTAAAAGTCTGAGCAAAATGTTTTAACCTGCACTTACACAATTAAAAACATCAGTTGCACAAGTTACCAATCTAGCCTTATCACCATTATGTATGTATACATAGTACTAAAAAATGCAAAAATCTGATAGCAGATACACAAGCACATGCTCCAAGGGCCCATTTTGTTTTAATAACATCTTATCAGTCTCTTCCACATACAAAATTTCTGTTTCCTTAGTTTAACCTCAACCAAAAGAAATTTTCCAAAAGCCAGTAGAATTGTACGGTAATAGACAGTTTACAAACTTTACATGTGTCTTTCTCTTCTTGTACAGCATAGTTTCTGTCCAGCTTGGGTAGAGTCTGTTTTAGCTGACATACCTAAGAGAAATCAAAATAACAAACTTTAATACAAATGACAAGTTTTCAAGCAACAAAATAAATAATGGCCAAACATATACCCTTTGAATTGGGATAAACAAATTGAAAGCACACTCACAATAAACCCACGTGATACACATACTGATAAACCAACTCAGAACCCAGGCTATGAATCCCAAGTAATGCAGAGATTATAGAACGGGGAAATACATCAGCCATGTTTTATTCTTAGTCACATTTGTGGCAAGAACATCATACATTTTAGACATGAATTCATCAAATACTGTACATCCTTAACGATATCCAGAGGAAGGAATTTACTATGCATCTACATCATGTAAACTAAATAAACAGCAAGGATATGTAGTTGCACCTTACAGTACAACCAACGTTGAACCTTCGAGTCATCTAGCCTAAAGAATTTTATGGATCCAACTTCTGCATATGCACAGGGAGAGAAGAGGTCAAATTTAATCACCACGATCACATATAATTACCATAGTCATATAGAAGTATGATCTCAGCAGAGTTTAGGTGCAATTTTTCTCTTATATGTATCCTCATTAGACAGCCATGCAGTTATTCCACATTAGAAAGTAATTTGGCAACATTATACGTAGAGAATCTATCTTCTAGGTTGAAGATCAGAACCACATATTCCAGGAGAATTAAAAAACAAGCAAAAAAATACATCCTAGCTTGAAGTTGTAAGCAATGAGGTGACCATGATTGGTTGTTATCAACCAGTATAAAAGAGAAAAGTCAAAAGTCCATAACAGAGTTCTAATTTCCTTGACAATACCTGCTCAATAAGTTACTTAAATCATAAGATAACTTAGCAAACTTTCAAACTGAAGTTTTAAATAAAAGGTATAAAAATCACCTTTGACCTCACAAACTACTTGCATACAGTTCTCCACAGTGGCCATTAAGTGTTGATATTCAGGATACCCATCAACAAACAAGATCTCATCCAACTGCCTGAACTTCCCAGGGTCATCCCCTTTCTGCATGCATTTAAATGCTACTAGTGACGTTCAGAATATATAAATTCTTTTTTTTCCTGAAAACAAGTAGAAGGTTTCTGGCCCTTAACATTGCGATGTACAGAAAATATATAAAAACCCCTATCTTCATGCATCTCAATGCTACAAGTGAGGTTCATAAAATATAAAAATGCAGTAAACACCTAAATAACCAATTTACAATCCTCAAAAATACTGAGAAAAATCCTCAAAACATAGAATTACCTTCATTCTAGCTTCCTCAAAAATGGGCAACATGAGGAAAACAGGATCCATTGGAGTGGATAAATACAGCCGACCATCTTCAGAAGAACAAAATAATAATGATAAAGCTGACAGAATTTTGCAAAGAATTTATGCTGAAACTATGGAGTCACTATAATTTCATCATTTGTGAAGAGATCTAACGATTGATTACAGAATAAGAAGAGTTAAAATGTTTCCATTCAATCTAAGTTAAGAACATGGGAACATGGGAAGAAAATTGTTGGTTAGAAGTACAAGAGGTAAAGAAAAGACCAAAAATATTATATTGAAGTAAAATAGAAATAAAGGATTTCATCAGGCAGAAGATAAATGAGAAATAGTAATGTACCTCATGCCAAATAATTAATTAAATATACATGACCATGCAAAATGAAAGGAGTTCTAGTTTAAAACTTTGTAGCTGAGCAAATTTAACATCTACCTTCACATAAATAATCCCCCAAGAACCAAGATCCATATAGGTTCTTAAACCATTGAAGCTCTTGAAGCATCTCATTTACAAAGAGATAGCGTGTAGCATTTCCTGTCAAACAAGTGAAACATGTTAGAGCTTAAAAACAAAGGGGAGATCCAGAAGGAGAGAGAGTGAGGAAGGCAGAATATTCAAAAGCTTCAACATAAATCATGTCCTCAAGAAGGATTTCTAGCCGAGTGATATAGTAATATTAACAGAACTATATTGAATTAACCCACAAATTAAGTACTTGAGATACACAATTTACAGGAACACATATATTATGTAAACAAGTAACAAAACAATGAAGGGGCATAAAAGAATAATGGATTTTCATTGAATTACCTGATTTGGGATGACGAAGCAATAGCAAGCGTCCCAAACCATTTCCACTTGTACCAGGATCTACACTTACACAGCAGAAAAGAAAATCAACAAGTGAATCAGCAATGGCATGTGATTCTAAATTAATATTCAATGGGACAAAGGTCCCTAACTTAACATACATAATAATGATCACAAGGTGCCACCTGAAGAAAAATAAAATAACTAATCAGCAGCTGAACTTACCTAGGCTACAGAGTCATACAAAACAATGGAAACTGTATAATACTAGCATGTTAATGTTGAGTCTCATTGTGGTCTTCTTGCCACATTCATGTGTTTTATTGAAGAAAAACCGTTGTTTTATTGTGGTCTTCTTGTCACCTTTTGAATGGTTTATTTTGACATGCCCTTGCTCTCCACCATCAGAATTCACAAATTACAAGATTGAGCTACTTTTATTCAGAATCATCATATCCTATGTACAGTAATTTGATAAATTCTCAATTCCAATAAAAACATGCTAATCTTGTCACAAGTGATAAGAAATAAGATCATCTTCAGTTATTTCGTACAAGGTGCATTTGCATCCAATGATAACATTAAGTGTTTGAACCACAAGAGCAAGCTGAACTGCTGATTTAATTCTAATTTTTACAGAAATAACAGAAAATTAGAAGCCTATTTAAAAATCAGAGATATAACTATAAATTTACCAGGAGCAACGAGAACCCGTGGTTCCTCAACGCCTTCCCACCAACCCATTGAACTACAGGGTTTAACAAGCAATGGTGCAAAGAAGATTTGCACAGCCCTAGCAGCCACCAAAAAATGGTTAAGATATAGAGCGGTACTCTGAAACTCCCATTCCTTCCTCTGTAACAAAGAAATTCACCAAACAGGTACGTGAATATTATTTCTGAACAATCAGCGCAGCCTACTTAGCAGCAATTCATTAACCAACGAACTCAAGTGACAAGCAGTATAGAAAGAATAACTACTTCAACAAAGAGAGCTACTTTATGTGTTTGGTGAAAGTATTAGGGCATTCACGCAGAAGGGTAACCCAAATAGCGTTCAAAATCAACGAGAAACTCGTGAGAGTAAGAACTACATCTTCTCCGCTTTCAGATAACTGAACTTAGTATTTCTCAAAATTTTCCCTTTGATTCGGCTGCTCAGAACCTTCGAAGGGAAAAAGGAAAGTGACACAAGAAATTCAGAAACAGATAGAGGCTTTACACGGAAGCTGTAATGTAATTGCAGTGGAGAACGGGGAGGAGCGGCTGCAGCAGAGGAGGTGGTGATGGAAGCTAGATGGCGGGACTGAGCACGGAGTAGCTGTTTGGATGGCTTGTGCGTGTGCTTCAAATAAAAATAATTTAAAAAAAAAAGTATATATTTTATGTTTGAATGTAATTATAAAAAATAATTTTATTAAAAAAATATATATTTTGTGTTTAGATGTAAAAATATAAAAGTATTTTTGAATATATAAAATTATTAAAAATAATATATAAAAATATTTTTTAAAAAATTTATGAAATTTTTTATATGTATATATATTTAAAAATTTTTTTTTTTCTTTTATTAGATTTGATTATTTGTTAAGTATCATATTTGATGTTCTTTGAAAAACAAGTATTTTACTTATTTTTAAAATAAATATTTATAAAATAATTTACATTTAAACAGTAAAAATAAAAATAAACACTTTTTTTATAAAAAAAAAAAGCAGCTTTACGCATCCTTAGGGCACCATTAAAATATTTGCAAACGAGGACACCAATTTTACAAATTAATTCTACTACCCCCGGTTGGGACCAAAGTTTTCTTCTTTTTTTTTTTGTCTGACAAGAGAAAAAAATATGAACTATTATTATAATTTATAATTGACATTTTCAAATTTAAAAATAATAAGGCTATTAAATTGTGACAATAAAAAAATAAAATGTTTATATTATACTATTAATTCAAAATATTGTCTTATACGCTAGAAGATTAAGAATAAATTAATTTTTAAAAATTTAAAATTGTAACAATAAGGTTAGTGTAAGAATGGATTAAGTCAATACATTAGAAAGTTCATGGTCCTAATAAGTGTGTATAATGCAAACAAAATGAACAACGATAGAAAAAAATCATATAAGAATGATAGTATAAATTTATTTATACAGCATTCATTGATGGTCCTTTCTTCTTCTTCATCGTTTTCCACACGAGGGCTTGATGAAGAATATTGTACCTCGAATCATTTTGGACCTTTTAAGAGGTTCCTCAAATCATTACATAATAAATATTTTAAAATATTAAAAAAAGAAAGAACAAAATAACAGAAATTGAGAAAAGCCCATCCCTGCCACCAAAAAGTCGAAACCTTTATCCAAATCCATTGCACAGTCCCCGTTTTCAAGCAGTGACTGAGAAAGAGAAATCATCATCAGTCATAGGTCTTGAGTACAAATCCCCTTCACTAGCCATAGAAGAGTATTCATCTTCACTTTCCCTCTCCTTCAACTCATCAATCTTAGCCAATGCCTCTTTCCAATCCCACCTACTCTCCACACCCCATTCACAGCAACACATCCCAATCTTCAACAGCTTTAGCATCTCTCCCTCTCCATTCCTTGTACCCAGAATATCTTTATCAAACACCTCCCCTGTCCACTCCTCCCTCACAACTGAATTTACCCATGTTGCCAAATCTGAATTATTTCCCTTACCATGTCTTAGGTAATTTGCTGGGAATTTTCCTGTCAGAAGTTCCAGAATCAGTATCCCTAAACACCAAACATCAGTCTTCTCGTTGGGTCTGTCAAATTGGTTCACCTCTGGGGCCTTGTAGGCTGCCATGAATTGTTGAGCATGGCTTTTGTTAATCACTGGGACAAGTCCATATTCTGTCAAATGGGGCTCCAATGACTCGTCTAGCAGAACATTCGAGGATTTAAGATGCCCATGAGGTAGGCTTCGCCCAGGGAACTCTTTGTACAGGTAAGCTAAGCCCCTCGCTACTCCTTTTATGATTTTCAACCGAGTTGCCCAGTCCAGCCCAGAACCACGCCTACCTGCAAAACAAATAGTTGAGACAAACACAAGTAAATTAATTGATTGAAGCAAAGTTTAAGTATGAAATTTTGGAAGATAATGCATGTCCAAATGAGAGAGATTTGAAGGCATACCATGGAGATGACTAGCCAAGCTACCATTTTCAACAAAGTCATAAACCAAAAGCTTCTCTTCTTTTCTGTAGTAGAATGCTACAAGAGGAAGTAGGTTAGGATGGGTTAAACTTCCAAGCCTTTTCATGTGCTCAAAAAACTCTTCTTTCCCAACATTGTTCATGTGCCTAAATCTCTTCACAACCATAGCTGGCCCATTCAAAACAATAGCCTTATACGTAGATCCAAAACTACCACTACCCAGAACTTCAGCTGAGGCCCTAAGGAGGTCTTGCAAATCAAACTCCTCTCTGTCTTTTTTAACGAAGTTCAAATCTCCACTTTCACCCTCCTTGAACTCAGATGTGAGATCCAATGATGGGGCCTCCTTCATCAAGCCTGCACTGTTCGGGGACTTTACTTGCTGACCCGATTTGCTTTGCGAACTTCTCCTCCTGCGGCAAAGGACTAATAGAGCTGCTAGTATTGAAGCCAAGGCAATCACAGCCACCACTGTGATAGCAATTAGAAGGGTTTTGCGCTTCTTGGAGGAGGACTTGATGCAGGGGCTTAAAGGTTTTCCACATAGGCCACTGTTGCCTATTGCACCAGAAATTAAGAGGCATGAATGTGGTACATAATTAGCCGCCGAAAAACATGTACAAGATAATCTTAACGAGTATCTGTACATTCCAAATTAATAGTTCAAGGTGGAAAGACAAACAACAAATTATGTGCATATATCTTAATGGTGATCATTGACTGATTGGTCTCTGTTTTCTAATGTTGATGCATAAACGTGCATGCAATATCTGTTCACATTAAATCAATTTGATTATGTCAAAAAGCTTCGTAACTCTTAAATTAAATGCTATACATATATCCATCCTTTGTTATATAAATAACTTAAATCATATGAACCAAAAACATAATATCTTACTGAAACTTCCAAATAGCTTGAAAAATAAAATCCCATCCTATATATTAATTTGCACCATGTGAAATGTTAAGAAAATTCATGCCTCTATTAATAAAATAAGGGGCGAAAAAACAGCAATTATATCAAGATTTTTGAGTATTCAAATGTATATTATAATATATTTTCACGCTAAAGATGTCAAATGAAAGTTCAATTGTACTATGAAAATCATCTAGATACCAAGAACAGTAGTGGGAAATGGTTTAGTTTGGCAAAGGAGTGAGAATCGAATCAAAGTTATCAGTGAACTTGGATATTTGCTTCAAATTTCATGCAATGAAATAAGTTCTAAATGGCGTTAGTGAAAGATGAAGAGAAAGGACATAACAGGATCAACAGAGATTACTGTCAGCTTACCAGCATACGAGCTGGAATCTCTGCCGCTTAAGCTTTCTGGTATTGGACCCTCCAATTGGTTATTGGATAAATTAAACACTCTGTAATCAGTTTTTGGGAATTCTGGTATGTTGCCTTCAAAACGATTCCCTTGTATGTCCAAATCCAAAAGTTTAGGCAATTCAGCAAGGGACTTAGGAATATGACCAGTGAACCCATTTTCTGCCAAGAATACTCTCTTCAAGTATTTCATACCCTCAAAAGCATCATCAGGAATTTCACCAGAGAACCTGTTTTTGGACAAAAACAAAGCCTTTAACCCCACAAGATTTTTAAAACTAGGCATTTCACCCTCAAAGCTGTTGTTAATGACGCTAAAGCTGTTCAAATTTGACAATTCCACCAGGATATCTACGTCAATAGTGCCAGTTAGTCCCATATTCTCTAGTTTCAAGCCATTAAATTTGTCGTTGCGGCATAATATACCAGCCCAGCGGCATAGACCGACAGACTCGTTCCCCCAGTCGTCTAAGGCACCAACATTGGATAAGGAGCTCTTGAACTTCATCAGAATTTGTGGGTTATTATCACCCAATGATGGCACAGAACAAGTGGTGAACATGAACAGCATGAGAAGCCAATAACAGGCTTTGTGAGAAGCCATAAATGGAAGACGGAAACTGAAAACCAGCATGAAAAACTGAGATGGGTTTTGGCTATAAAAGAGAATAAGGATAAAGAAGGCGATGAGAAGTGAAAGGGATGGTACATTGGTACATAGGAATTTAGGAATCAATGGTTCAGGAGGGGGTGACATTGACAAGGTCTTAGCAGTGAAGAATGAGCTGGTGAGGCCGGCCATATAATACTTTAGCTTGGTTGTGTGCTGGTTTGAGGTTGTTTTTTCTTGTTTATGATGATGATACCATGTCTGCTATTGCATTGGTGATTGGCCGTCTCTGCAATAGCCACAATTTATATCAATTTTATTTGTCTCATGTGCTTGTTATATTCTGAAGTTTCTAAGCATGCTAAGGAGATTGATTGTAACTTGTCTCAGCTGATAAGTTTTGAAGCCAAAAATTGAGCTTTTCAGGGTTGATGTCCGTCTTTGCGCTCTATTCACCAAGGTTGAGATTTCCAATATGCAAAAATATTTTAGTGGTTATAAAGCAGAAGCAATTAGAGTATACAATTTTATTTCTATTCCAGATATTGTTGCAGTTATTTGTATATTATTTGTATATATTTTTTTATTTATTAATTATTATCATTAATTTATAATATATCAATAATTAAAAATTAAGTTGTAAAAAAGAAATTAAAAAAATGATTTACGAATAACATTAGTCTTATTATTCTACATCAAATGTAATGGGGACAAGAATGATTTATTGTGGCAACATTAATAGCATGTTTGTTTTAGTTTTTAAAAATAGTTTTTTTGTTCTGTGAGAAAAAAAAAATTTGTTTGTGTGACTATTTTTATCAGTTGTTTTTAAAAACTGTTTCCGAAAATAGTAACTAGAAAATAAAAAAATAAAAAAAAATTTATGTTTTGATTTGTTTTCTTCATCTGTTTTTTAAAAAAATACAAAAAATAATTGATGAAAATTTTTTTACTCAAATAAGTTTTTTATTTTTTTGTTCTATAAAATTATTTTTTATAATTATTTTCAAAAACTATTTTTAAAAATAATAAAACAAAAATCGTTCCAAACAGTCCTTAAATTGTTCTTAACCTAAATGAAAATCTAGAATAATTTAGATTTATGAATTTAGTACCATACTTTTATACAAACATTTTGTGTACGAGAATATAAAAAATTAAATTTAAAATCTTTTGTAAATTATCTAAACTCTGTATACATTTGTACAGTGATAAATCATATTCTAATTATCTTATTTTTGGATATGACATAACCTTAATGAATAAATAAAACAATGAACTTTCATAGAGTCACTTAATTTATTGGCTAGTTTTTTAATTGATTATACTAAATAATAATTGTAATATCCACCTGTCCTTTAAACAATTAACTTTTACAATTGGGTTAAATAAGCCATTTCAAATTTTCAATAACTCAAACTGACATGTTAAGTATTTTAAAAGTTATAATAAACCTGTGTCTAAGACTCTAAAGTCAATTCTGATAATTTAAATATAAATTAATTTTTAGAAGTTATTCTTAGCCAAAAGCATATATTTACAGTGTTACGTTTAAAAGATATAAATAAGGAAGGAATATATTTAACTCAATAAATCAGGAAAAGTGTGATTCCAAACTATAGTGGCACAGAAACAAAATACACCTAAACACGTGGCTGCCCTTTAAAATGGTTGTGCCAGGTTATGTGCACGTGTTGACGTCGAACCCACGATGCTTACGTGGAGTGATTTAGTGGCAGAACGAGAGCGAGAGACACACGTGTGAGACAAACTGCCAAGTGGCAGCTTTCTTTATGGCCCGTGAGGACCAAACTTTCAGTCCACCTGGACCCAAGCCCCATCACACTTTAATGGGTCAAATTCTCACCATACAAATATTTTCACTTGTTGTTCTACAACACTAAGACATGACTGCTTCATTAATCAATTTGTATTACAGTAAATATTTTTTAAGGTAATTTTTTTCATATATATTTAGATACAAACATTCATGATTTTATTCAAGGTTGAGGTTCATACCAAAACTCACTTTTGCAATTTTTTAAATATTATAAATTAAATTAAATTATGAGAACTTCAACCAAACTAAATCAGCAATAATGGTTTGATTATTTTTCTAAAACTCTTTGTCAATTATAATAAAATTTAATCCACATACATCATGATATATCAAAATAAATGTAGTATATAATTCAAGTTGTCAAATAATTGATATAAAACAAAATTTTCATAAAATACATTATTGACATAATAAAGTATAAATATATTTTACATTTTACATTTTTTTTAGATTGGACCTCACAAACTAATTACAAATTTTGTCTTTCTTAAGATTAGGAAGAGAAGGTGGGGGGGGGGGGGGGGGGAGAAAAAAAAAAAAAAAATAAAAAAAAT
>JASKGM010000008.1:3457580-3473162 GCA_034509205.1 Ceratonia siliqua
CGCCGCCCCCCCCCCCCCCCCCCCCCCCCCCCCCCCAGAAAATTATATAACAATTAAAAAGAATCGTAGTGCATAACATTTTTTTTATTAAAAGACACTCAAAAAAAAAGTCACGTGACATGATTTTACCATCACACGTGTATTATTGGATTTTTTGAGCAATCTTCCACACTTATTTTGCAATGTTTGGCATAAATTTTGTGTACAGTTATAGTACATTTGATCCTTTCTACGTAAATCATATGCAAAAAAGAAAAGAATATGACGATGACATGCAAATGAAAGAGAAAAACAATTTTCAGTCATAGCCCTTTATTCTTCCCTGAAACCTCTCGTCCAAGGCAAACACAACTCTCACGAGACAAAGCAAGGTTTCTACCTTTTTTCTCTTCTTCACTCCTTTTAAACTCTTTTCCTAACAAACAAACAAAATTTTCCCTTCTTCCTAATTACCTCCGTTTCCTCGCCAATTTTAGTATCTATGAACCCCTCCGCCGCGCCACCCAATACCACCACCATTGACGTCGATTCCTCCAGCATACGCGTATCCTTCGCCGAACAGCACCAACCCAATGTTCCCCTGCTCCTGCAGCCGTCTTATGCGAGATCAAAGTCTATCATCTTTGATGAACTCCGCAAATTTCGCGTAAGCCTCAAATGGTGTGCTCTTGATCACTCTTCCTGCGTTGGAAAATTCATTTCCTACCTGTTGTTCTTCTTCCTCGCCATCCTTATCCCTCTCCTCACCTCCCTCTTCGTTCAAGTCCCTGCCTCAGCCCCTGACGATGACCCCATCTCCTTCAACAAGCTTGTCCAACTACCAGAATCCGGCCTCGCCGTTATCGCCTTCTTTACTCTCTCCCGTTTCTTCCGAAGGTATGGCCTTAGGCAGCTTCTGTTCTTAGATATTTTACAGGATGACACTACCTATGTTCGACGGGGGTACACACGCGAGCTTGAGAAGGCGTTCAGATACTTAGCATGCATAATCTTACCATCCTTCTTCGTAGAACTTGCGCACAAAATCATATTCTTTTTTACGGTGAAAGTTTCAGTCCCACAGATCAACCCTGGGTTTCCCCTGAACTCCATTGTGTTCGTATTGGTGTTGGTTTCCTGGGTTTACCGAACAGGGGTGTTCTTGTTGGTGTGCGTCCTATTTAGGCTGACCTGCGAGCTTCAGATTCTGAGGTTTGAAGGGGTTCACAAGCTTTTCGAAGGATGTGGGTCTGATGCAAGCGTGATATTCAGTGAGCACGTGAAGATCAGAAAGCAATTATGGGTTACCAGCCATAGGTATAGGTTCTTCATAATTGGGTGCTTAATTACTATTACTGTTAGTCAGTTGGGTGCTATGTTGCTAGTTTTGGCTTCTAAATCTGAGAAGACCTTCTTCAATTCTGGTGACATTGTGGTAAGCAACTAAGCACTTCAATCTGATTTTGCTGTTTTTAATGTAGGTGGTGAATGACAATTATCGACTAATTAATAATGGGATTGTTCTGATTTGAAAACAATGGAAAAATGCAGATATGTTCAGTTGTGCAGATAAGTGGGTTCTTCTTGTGCCTAATGGGTGCTGCGAGAATCACACACAGAGCTCAAGGGATAGTGTCAATTGCCACCAGATGGCACATGTTAGCGACAAACGCATCTGCTGAGTCAGAGCAGTGGCAAGGGAAGATGCCAGAGGGACTAGCCAGTGACAGTGATTCTGAATCCTCCGACATGTACATAACAGTAACCCCAGAACAACCTTCTTCATTTCAAACCAGGCAAGCTCTAGGTGAGTTTCGTCATCTCTGCATAGAAAAGGAATCCTTTTGGATGTTTAATGTTAAGTTATGTTTGGAATTTGAATTTTGCAGTGACGTATCTGCAGCACAATAACGGGGGAATAACGTTGTATGGGTTCGCGCTTGATCGAGGATTGCTTCATACTCTGTTTGCCTTTGAATTTTCTCTGGTGTTGTGGATTCTGAGTAAGGTGGTTGTTTTGTCTTAACTCAACCAAGTATTCGACTTCAGATAAAAAGCCTTGCGCCAACCAATGAATGTGTAATTTATCTATGAATTTGGCTGGCTCTGTAGTTTTTTTTTAATTATTATTTAAGTTCAAATTTTCACCAATGGATAATGGGCTTTATGTAAAAGTGTTCATTTACAGCTTTGTAAGAGTGAAACTTTGGGAGTTTGAGGAGAGATATTGGGGCTTTTCTTCTTTTTTGATGATTTTATTCTTACAATTCGGCTTCTCTAAAAGTTTTAGTGCAAATAAGTAACTATTGTTAAGAAAATCAAATAACTTAATTTTTATGTGGTTGCTATGTTATAGCAATTTTTAAATTTTTTTTATATTAATGAATAATTTTTTATGTCATATATTTTATTAAAAAATTTTTGAAATATTTTTAGATGTTGTTTGTAATTTTTACTTAAGAAAAATGAAGTTTTTAAAAACTATTAAATAAACAATACAAGAAGTATAAAATTTTTTTAAAAAAATATGATAAAAAATAATAAATTAATATAAAAAAATAGGGGGTGAGACATAAAAATATTATAGTGTTTATTAAGTTACACGGATATATTCAATTTTTTTTTAAGTTTTTATTTTTTTATAATTTCATTTTAAGAAAAGAATCAAAAAAATTTAAGAAAAAAAATCAAAAACAAGTTAACATTTTTTAAAAAATAATTAAAACAATATTTAAAAAAATTTAAGAAAATAAAAAAAAATCAAAAAAAATATAAACAAACTTTAAAAATACAAACAAAAATAATTAAAAATAAATAAATAAATAAACACGTAAATACTCGAATACATCTAAATGTAACTTAAAAAATACCAAATATTATTGAAGTTATAGTATAACAAATGTTAATTTTTATATATTTATACATGCTTATCAACTTATCAAATTGTTTATATTCTATACAAATCTAATGGTGATCTATCATGTAGAAAGTGATTAATTTCATCTATCACTAAAATTCTGGTGTTGAGTCAAAATTAATAGTCCGTTGGGTAAAAGAACATACCTACACTTATTACATAATTTTGTAGCAGTATTTCTTTAAAACATATTTATTATACGAAAAGCAACGGCATAAACGACTCCATGGCCCAATGGATAAGGCGCTGGTCTACGGAACCAGAGATTCTGGGTTCGATCCCCAGTGGAGTCGACTTGTTAAAATTCGACATTTTGACGAAATGGGATTCGTGTTTATTTTCCGTTCCTTTTCTTCTTATTTTTCCATTTTAATTCTTCCAATTATTTTGCATTTTCTTAAAGGGCCTTCAGCCTTGGGCATATTCCCCCCTAATGTGACAAATGTGAAAGGTTTTTTATCCCTCAACATTTAAGACACTGATGAAAATAAAAGATACTATTCTTACACTCCATACTCACAAGCATTTTATAATTTTTTATATTATTACATTCATTTCAAAATAACTACTCTCCTTTCACAGTATCAAACTTTTTTTTTTTCTTCTGTTTTCCATTTTGTAAAAAATTGTGAGAATAGCGTTTTTTTATGAAAATTTGTAAAGAACTTGCATATTTTTTGAACAATTTTGTGACAAATTTTCTCTGTTTTGATTAGCATAGAGGATAAACAAGTCTAGACTTCTACGCATAAAATAGAACAGATTCTTCAGACTAAAACTAAGCATTGGGCTGCAAAGGCGTTTACTGATTTTATTCTTCAAGATGCAAGATGCAAGTGGCACAGTGAACGTTGCATTCGTTAACTAACAAGAATAGAAAATAAGTATAAAAGCAAATTGTAAATTCATTTACATTCTTGGATAAGATTACATAGTTGCTTAAGGGTATTTGCAAAATCTCCCAGGCTTGCTATGAGCTTGTCCCCCTGGCGTCTTGTAAATTCAGTTCGGTAGTCCTCAACATTCTGCGAGCCAGCTGCCCGATAGTCTGCTGTTTCAGTACCAATGGCTTGAACCTGTTCTGCCAAATCTTGCAATTTCAGAGACATCATTTCCTCGTTTTCTTCCTTGCCAATTGTTTTCTTTTCCACCCGGGACTTCCTTTGCCTTTCCATATTGTGGTCTTCCTGAAGCTTTACTTCGGCAAGGCTCTTCAATGACATTTCTAAGTCACCCTTTGAACGTTTTTCTTCTGTGTATTTTAAATGAGGTTTCTCTTCTAGGAAGTCTTTCAAATACTCTTCCTCAAGATCTTTTTTCTTACGCTTTTGGCTTTCCTCAGGCCTTTCTTCAACACAGCCTCTTTGAGCCTTTTCTTCTGAGAGGTCTTCTAAAGACTCATCTGGAAGACAATTCTTAGGTTTTTCTGCATGACATCTCTGGGACTTGAGCCGTCGCCTTTTTCTTTTGGATCCTAATCATCAAATCCATATAAGTTCATCAGTTGGGGAATTCTAAGCAGTAAGGACGCTACTACATACAACTTAAGTGGTTATACTCCTTATGCGAAAAAGACAACTTACTCACCAGAACCTAATATCATTTATTTCCTCAATCAACTTGCAATATGCAGCCTAGTAGCAGAAGACAAGAAGCCTTATGTAGCGTTGATGTTATATATATGCTACATGTTTATAATCTTAGAGATTACGGGATCGGTACTGTTTTTCATTGAATCCACATTCTATAAGTTTTAGGGGCTAAAAGTACATGTTTAGATACAAATTATTCAAACAAAAAAAACTGCTGGGTGTACAGTATAATTCACCAAGTAAATTTCATATTTTCTTTTTCCCTTTTTTGGACTAAAATTTATAACTAAGAACTTCTGATAATAAATAGTCTGATAATAAATAGTCATTATTGTTTTTATAGGTATTTTGAAACTTTATAGTTCACTTTATTGGACTTGGAAAAATCAAAGTTGTTAAGGACCCTAATGCAACCCAATACGGAAAAACCTAAGCCTTTCTTCCACAAGTGTAAACCCTTAAAGTCTTATATATCCCTACATATGCACCAATAGTAGGTTTCCATATCGCCTAAATTAGCATTTACTGTATATGTGTGCGCTTTTGAGCTTTGAAATGCATTTAAACTAACCTAGTCTAGCCCAATATCAGGTTATACAGGTTCAGGTAACTACAATTAAGACGTATGGGTGCTCTCTACAAACTTAGTCTAAGCATACAAACACCTTGCAAGGCTTTATGGCTACAAAATAAAAACAAAAAATAAAACTTAAATAGAGGATCCTAATATGCCTTGTTACCACCAGCCAAGGTACGCAACTACACATAACATGGACAATGGAAATTCCATTTTTCACTGCTTACTATTTAAATGCCTAGAAAAAGATTAGTTCTTCAGTAATCATGATAATGAGGATATCCAACATATTTATACCATTGTGTATTAAAACAAGAACAAGAATAAAATCGGGATAATTTAAAACTTTATCATGAAGAGGCAGCCCAAGATGCAATTTGTCAGATGAATAAATAACTTCTGTGCCAATTTGATGATACCAAATTAGATATTTGGAAAATAAATAAATACCTCTTTTACATTTTTATCAAATAAATAACATGTTTAAATTATGCTTCCTTACAAATGATTGAGTCAAAATGATAAGTAATGATTAGTGTGAAACAAGAATTAAAATTACCACTTATCAGCTTTAGTTGCCTATCAAATGATCCTATTAATGTGTAAATGTTGCAAGTTGGGTCGAGTATTAAGTTCCATATGTGCATATTAATTCTTTCCTAACAAATTGGACCACAGTATTAGTTCTAGAAACCACATAAAAGAAAAGAAAAGCCAGTAAACCAGAATTCGAAAGCTCTTTTTATAGTTGTCCTACGGTCAAGATGCAAAATGATCTATTACAGTACAACCAATTAAGTATGTGCATAATGTGTCTCAATTGATGCTCGAATCAAGAAATGCCATCTTATTATACTTATATATGTGGCCAATGTTGCTATTTGGCTTACAACAACAGCTGGCGTGACATGTGAAATTTTGTATATTTAATTTAACTCGTGTCATTAAAAGAGTCATAATACAAGACAGTCAAGACTAACTACTTCATGTGTTTATTTTATTTCGGTGGCTATTACCATAAAATCAGCATAGGAAGACAATTGATCAGAAAGACCTTGACTCAGAAACTCAGTTAGAAATTCAATAACAACAATGTTGGTCTAAGTGAGATGAAGCCTACCCACTTCTTTGGTCACATCAAGCACGTCGTTCTCTGCTTCTGGATCGCTTTCTGGGTCAGTCTCAGATCGTCCATCTCGTGCTTTGACAAGATGATCAATTGACTCAAACAATTCATGGTTAAAATTCTCAGGCAACCCAAATTTCTTCACCCTTTCGCTTTCCAAAGACCAATACGATCGGCGGCTGGACTTTGACTCCCAGGCCTTGACCTTTCTGTAATCAGCAAGCAAAGAATCCCACTTCCTCCGGCACTGATTCAAACCCCGCACAACATCCAAGACGGCACAGTTTTCTGCAATTATTTTCCATTGCTGATAAGAGGACAAAGCTCTAGAACAATCTGCTTCAACAGCAGCAATCTCGTTGACAAGAACGAGTGATTCCGTTACGGTCCAATCTGGAGCTACCTGAGATCGTGTGCGTCGATTACCAGACAGCGATTCATTGCCATTTTTCTCCTCCTTCATCTCTAGCTCAATTTGTTTCTATCTTCTAGCTCAAACTCATTGGATGATTCAACTGCTTCGAATTTTTCGATTCAATCCGAAATCTTGAATAATCTATAACAACGGAGTTGAGTTAAATTCTAAATAAAATGAAAGAGAAGGTTTTACCCGGTTCTTTCCTTCTCCGTTTAGCTCTCTTCGTCTCTCGCACGAACGATCTCCAAAACCCTTCCTTTTTGTTTTTTGGTTACTCCGTTTTGGAAGGACAAGGACTTGCAACGCGTCGCATAAACCCCTGTAAAACGGCATCGTACGAGCAGCTCGTTATGTTTTTTTTAATCAAATAATTAAATTGTAAATCTTTTTAATCTAATAAATAATTTATATATTAAAATTTTTAATAATTAATCTATTTAAATATTAAAATTTAATAAACAACTTATCTTGTTTAAAAATATTACAATATGATAAATTTTTAATTTTTAATTAATTATTCAAACAAATTATTTATTAATGTCTAATAAACATCATATTTTTAGATAATAAAAATATATTGTTCATCTCTTCTTTTTAAATCATTATTTATTATAATTATAACAAAATAATTATTTTTTATATAAACAAATAACAGAACATTAACACCATATAAAAATATAGTGTTCATAAAATACATATAAAAATTTAATATTTCATTATACTATGAATGAATAGTTTTTTTTAAAAAAAATATAATATGATAAAATATTCAAAATAGAATATCAAGACGTTTTTTATTTTTGTTTTTTGATGTGACGTGAAGAACAATTAATGGGCAAAATCAACACCACACACAAATATTTTTTTTATTTTAAATTATTTATCGTTTAAGGTAATGATACAAAAATTATGAAAGCTATTAAATAATTTTAATTATAATAAAAAATAATTATACTTAATTAAATTATTCTTATTAAAGTTAATTTAAATTTTTGTTATTATTATATTGAAGATAACAATAAATAAGAATAATATTAAAAAAATAACAATTAATATTTCATCGATAATATAAAACGATAAATAATTTAAAATAAAATAAAATTCCTAAAACAACAGATAATTTAAAACAAATGAAATATATTGATTTGGATCTCGTATAGTCGAAATTGCATAGTTTCTAATTACAAAATCTTAATCGTCCAAAATTGATTGGACGGTCAAGATTTAATTATTTTTTTTAAAATAAGAATAGAGTTCGATATTCATGTTAAAAAAATTAAAAAAAAAGGATGAATGAATCCTGGTCAATTGAACGGCTAGAATTTGTTCAGATTTTAAATTAGAGAATGACAAGTTATATATATTAATGAAAAAAATAAATTTCTTCACTTTTATAATTATCAGTGGATGTATAGCACAAGCCACAATAAACATGTCTTTAGCATGAGTTGGAAAGTGTGGTATTGTGTCGGGTGATCAAGGCAACTCCAAAGGGGAAGCGCGGGCGAGCCTTCCCTGATACTTTTACATTTTCAATATATTAATTCGGTGAATTCTCTTCTACCGCCACATTAGTGAGTGGTAGAGGAGTTTCTAATTTTTTTTATATTTTTTTTTATTTTTTAAAATTAATAAATTAAATTTTATATTATAAATGTTTTAAAAAATTTTTAAAAATATTTTTGTATTTTTTTAAAATTTTTTAAGTTATAAATAAATAGTAAAAAAAATTATGAATGAATAGTAATAGAGATGTAAAAAAATTTAAAGAAAAATAAAAAAATATTTTAAAAAATTTAAAAAAATATATAGAAGATAAAAAATATTTAATTATTTTTAAAAAATAAAAAATTAAAAAAAAAAAAGAGATGGAGGTGTAGGTTAGACAAATCCTATTAATTCCAAACGAAGAGCCAACCAGATTCCAAACGCACAAAATGGCAAGTGGTTCTTTAACTTTTCATGCAACTTCAAGCCAAAAATACTGGAGTATTTGCCATGCATGTTAATCCCGATAAAATTGACAATATGATATAATGCACAATAGGTAATAAAAGGCTAGTTGGGCCCCACTCCTTTTTTGTATCTAATCATTACATTGAAAACAGTATAACTGTAATATTATCTAAGTTCTCGTTAATCATCGTTCATTTTCTCCACTCTCCACTCTCCACTCTTCACTCCTGCAACAATTGTTTTGAAAAAGTTATTTTTTATTTAATTCAAAATATGACTACTAAGTACTGATTCTTTCCTAACACATAAATAAGTGAATCCCACCCACTTATTCATAGTGCGAAAGTTTTCCTCATTCTTTCCATATTCCAACATCCAAGTTCCAATTCTGAAGGCTTCCCTGTAATATATGTCCAGGTTCAAGTTCAATGAACCCAACTCAGTTTCCACCGTTTCTTTGTCCGACTTCAAATCCATTCCCAACTTCGTGGTCACCACGGCACCCAAAACAAACCACTTGCATTTTTTCCAGGTCATTGAACCTAACCCCTTTCAACAAGAATCCTGGAAAGAAATTCCACTTTATAAGAGAAGATTTATGATTCTTTTTTAAAGAGGGAAATTTGAAAAGAATAAAAATAAGTATTTTTATATGTAAAATATAATTTTTTAATATTTTTTTATTAATAATGAAGATATATTAACAATTTTGAATGAATTGTTTTTAGGGTTTATTTAGGGTAATAATTATTTGGTAATAATTAATTAATAGTAATGTAATATGGTAATGCACAGGCATCCATGAAGGGAACGTGGCATGTTTCGGGTGAAGACGTGGCATTCAGTTACATCCTCACCCTATAAAACTGAAACGTCTCCCCTGTATTGTCTCATCTCCTCTGCAACAACCCCGAATCCAGAGAGGGAAAGAGGGGATACAGAGGGAAACAATCGCAACCCTATTTTGCAAGCTAAACCCTGATTGTTTAGCATTCTCTCGTTGTTTCTCTCTTTCTGCTGTCGCCACCGCCGCAAAACCTTCAACATCTCGTTTTGTCTTTCAGATCCAAAGGAGATTGCTCTACTACTCTCTCTCATTTTATCGGGAAATTTTCTGGATCTCAATGTAAGAATTCACGATTCTTTTCTGCTGCTTTTCCTTTTCTATTTGTTACATCAATCTGTATTTCTGTACCTAAGAGGTACACAGTCACATTTCTGGATTCTGGTGGTTGTTAGTATTTTTTTTTTTTTGCACAGTTCCATGGGCAGGAAAGGGCGGAAAAAATGTGGAGTACAAATCCCATTTTTATGTGTTATTTTTAATAATGAAACACTTGACAATACGATTCTTATATGGGTAGTTCAGGAGGCAAGTATATAATCAAAGAAGTTAGCTAATCTGTGATTCTATGTAGACATTAGTTGAGTATAAAATTTTCTTTCTCTTTCTTATTCGAATTCAAGGATTCATTGTTAAGTCACCCCCGCCCTTTTCATGATTCCGGCCTATTAGAGTATGAAATTTTCGTTTTATGTGCTTTGATTTGTTGTATGCATTACCGCCGGATGTGTCCTTGTTCTCGGTGGCTGAAGGAAATGGTGAGGAAAAAGGAGTCGGAAGGAAGTACTGTAGAAAAGGGAAGCTAAATTCAGGGTTACAGGGAAACCTGTATTTTGGGTAGAAACGCAGTTTGGGTTGAGAGTGTAATGTTTTCTTAAGAGTTATAATTTAGAATTTAATCTGATAAACTGTAAAAATGGGGAAAAAGACTGGACATATTAGGAGCTTTCTGTGTTCTCCAATTCAAATTACATAAATTTAATTTAAATTCATTCCTGAGGAAAGAACAAGTGCTCTTATGAATATTATCATCCCAAAATTCATCTTGGTTCAACATGGTGAATAGCTTACTGATAGTGGATTTGTTTTTCCCAGAAGTCATACAACCATGGTGTTTTGGGTTTTTGGCTATGGTTCACTGGTGTGGAACCCTGGATTTGAATATGATGAGAAAGTGATTGGCTTCATAAAGGGCTACAGACGTGTATTTGATTTAGGTAAGGCTCTTCCTAGCATACAGGTATTTTACGTGTATTCCAACTTAATGTTTTACAGTTTTCACCATTGCTTGGACATGTTACTTCCTCTTTGCAGCATGTATTGATCACCGAGGTACACCTGAAAACCCTGCGAGGACTTGCACATTGGAACAGAAAGAAGGGGCTATTTGCGTAAGGACCTGTTTCATTTCTCACTACTGTGGTTTGTCTGTGGTAGTCATATGACCACCCAACCATGTAACAAATAATTTATGAAGTTGGATCGTCCATTGTTGATTTCTTTTGTTATTTATCACCAATGCCTTGACAGTGCGAGATTATCTCTTGTAATACTCTATCTTCATATGTTGTTTTTTCCATTCTTATGACTTCTTCAATCGATTAACAGTGGGGTGCTGCTTATTGTGTTCGTGGAGGCCCTGAAAAGGAAAAATTGGCTATGCAGGTATTTATTTCATTGAGATTTGAGACAGTTTTTAGAACTAGCTCTAACTATTCGTCTTCTCGTATGCATTTAATGTGGCAATAGGTATGATAATAAACAATTAATCTTTTAACGCCGTTCTCACTTTTCTTGCTTTTCGCCTTCTTTTTCTGATGTAGTATTTGGAGCGAAGGGAATGTGAATATGATCAAAAGGCTCTTGTAGACTTCTACAAGGTGAGGTTATAATTGAATTACCTTGCAACAAAAAAATTGGCTTCTTTATTATTCATGTTTTTTTTAATATTGGTGCTAATTTATTATCCTTTTATCCCTTTTTTTTCTATAGGAAGGAGATGCATTGCATCCCGCTTTATCTGGAGTGATAGTGTACGTGATCATGCATTGTGTTTCAGTTTTATTTCTGTTTCTTCAATCTCGACCCAGTCATAAGTTCACATAACTAGTCTGTTCTGAAGACGAATTTGCTAACAGAAGTTATTTCAATTATGCAGATTCACATCTACTCCAGACAAAGCAAACAAATATTACCTGGGACCTGCCCCACTGGATGACATGGCTAGGTATATATTGTTGTACTCATTTCCCCTTTCTATTAAGTGGTGGCCTTTCCTTTGGTTTCTCTGATTTCTGTTTATCATTCAGGCAAATAGCAACTGCTTGTGGCCCTTGCGGAAACAACAGGGACTATCTTTTTCTCTTAGAAAAGGCCATGTATGATATTGGTGAGTTAGCTATCTCTAGTGTACTTGCACTCATAAATTATCTGAGGAAAACTTGGCCATGAGAATTATGGCTGTTTATTTAAATTTAGCTTCGTATATAAAATCATCTCTTTCTTGGCCTGTTGATGAGTTTTGAAAGTTTTCATGTGCAGGCTATGAGGATGACTTGGTGATAGAGCTTGCGAATGAAGTGAGGAAGTTACTTGGAGTTATGGAGGAAGTTATACCGAAGGAAAATAAATTGGTTGGACCAGTACAACTTCCATACCCTTCTCATGAACCTATATCTGCCCTTAAACTGCATCCACTGCCCGAACCCATTGCCTTGGACTCCTAGTGTTTTATGGGTCTAACTGAAACTGATTCTGAAATTCCCAGATTAACGGATACATTTCTGAGCCTCTAACCCATTTATTTTCTTCTACCAAGCCTTGCTTTCCCATAACACAGAGCAGTTCCATCCATAATACCCCTACGTTTCTTTGGAGTAGTTTTGTCAGCGTATCCTTCCTTCAGCCATTCCCTTGAGATAGTGCTTAGGTTTAGCCGTTAGGTGAGATCAGACTAACACAGCTTTTGGAATTGGGAGTAATGATTCGCAGATGTTACATTTATACGGTGCTAGAATTGAAAGATTATGGTTATGTGTATTCACTGTTCAGTTTCCGGCAATCCAACCGAGTAAAAAAAAAAATCTAGAGCTATTTGCCTATTTCGACGAAATATTTGTATGTCCTGTGGATTTAACTGGCAACTGCTAGCCATACCTACCATTAATCTCATTGTATGACAGGGTAACTAGAGAGTCAGGCTTTAGTAATTTCTGCACAAGATTAGCATTCAGTTATCCGATAATGTTGCCTTTTAGTAAATAGGAAGTTTTACCAACTTAAACATTTGACGTTTATTTAAATTTTGATTATATTTCTTGTAGGAAATTTGACGGGCTTTGAAAGTTGAAAGTTTGAGTTAAACTTACGAGTGAGGTGACTAATTAACCTAAAAAGAGAAATTAATGCCCGTCAAAACAAAAAGAGCTACTCATACTCAGAGTGAGAGTGGGTTTCGATGGGGCCTATGGTCACCCAGGAGGCTCTTGGACATTTCGATCTACCTATAAGTTATAATAATATCTATTAAATATTTTATTAATCAAAATATAGTAACATGTTTTTATTACATTTTTATCACACCGTTTTTTCATAACCACTTAATCACATTAAAAATCATAAGATTACCACATAGAACTTAATAATAACAAGTAACATGGACTTTGGCCCAGTTGAAATATTCAACGAATACTAAGAGTGTGGGCAATTTATACCCATTTAAAACTTCTATAATAATGAAAAATGTTCATATTAGATTTGGGCTATGTCTCTATTATCAATGAAAATTCGGACATAAACGGGGCAAAAGCCCAAAGACAGCCCCTCTGGAAGATAGTATATATTATTAATCACATTGTATGAGCAAATTTTAAGTAAGTTCTACAATACACAAATTCATGTGAAATGGAAAATATCCAAACACTTGGATTGCATTACTTTTTTGCTGAAAGGGGGGAAGGGGGGGACATGTAGAAAATCTTTTTTGGTGAAAGCAGAAAAGTTAAATGTTGTTTTTATTAATAATTATCAAGTTATCAACTTTTACTTTTGAGATTCAGAATAGAATATATAGGGACAAATATACCATAATAAAATCAAGATAAAGAAATGTAAAAATGGAAAAAGAGGTATGGTATACAAATTTTGTAATATCCTTATGATTTTATTATATTTTTATGTTGAAAAGTATGAATTTAATTTATAACGCCACTTTAAAGTTGAGAGTTTTCTCACTTTTATTTATCAATTGTAAACAAAAATTTATTTATTAGATAAAATATAAGAAATAAATAAATAATCAATGAGTTATAATTGATAAATTAATTTTTTATATCTTTTTTTATTAATTGAATAATATTATTTGTACATTAATTTTTTATACCTTTATTTTTAATTATTGATATATTATATTATTATTTATAATATATCATATATTAATAATTAAAAATATAAATAAAAAATTAGTATATAAATAAAATTGATCTTATTAATTTGATTAAATATCATTCAAAGAAATTTATTTATATTTATCATAATTATTTAAAAATAAATAAAAAAAGATATTAAAAATTATTTTCATATCTTTCGTATTTTATAATAATGACATTTTTTAATGTTATGGATTATATTTAAAAATAAAAAAAATATTACTTTAAGATATATCATTTTTAAAAATATATTATCATAATAGTTTTATTTATTTAAAAGAAAAAAAAGTAAACCTTGTATGGTAAGTCAAGTTCCATTCCACTAATGACTTCCATTTTTGTTTTCGTATCATTCTTTCGCATCTAAACCTGTCTTCGCCGGATCGCAGTCCTAGCGTTAGGGCAAAGTGCGATTTAACCTCTCTCTTCTTTCCCTCTGTGGTTAACCATGGATCACAACCTCGATTTTAGCGCCCCGCATTCCATGGGGACGACGATCATCGGTGTCACTTACAACGGCGGTGTTGTTCTCGGCGCCGACTCCCGAACCAGCACTGGTACGCTCATTTACTATGATGTTTTCTTCTATTTAATCTGCATACTTTATCTATTTGGTAAAATAATTGATTAGGAGTAGAGTTTGGGTTTGTTACAGAATCTTATCTGAGAATTGAAGTGTGCCCTATTAGAAGTTCAATAGTATATTTATTTTATCATGAATTTTGTGCATTTTCCTGCTTCTTTGTAGCAGCAAAACATTTTCCTTCTGACCCTGTTACCCCATTGGGCTTTTCACTGGGCATTGCAATATAGGTATTTTATTTACTGTACAATTGGGAATTCATAAAAGTCATTAGCTTTTTTCATTTTCCTCGTTGATGTGCTGTAGTTATTCATGGGCATTTTTTTTTGTTTTTCCTTCAGTAAAATATTGAAAATTCTTGTTTGAATATTTCGGTTGTTTGGTCGTTGTTCGGACTAATTATTTGTTCTATTTTTAACTATTACGTTTGCAGGAGTATATGTTGCAAACCGGGCATCAGACAAAATTACACAACTCACTGATAATGTCTATGTTTGTCGCTCTGGATCGGTAATATTCTTTCTATCTTAGGATTCTTGTAAATTATTTGGTCGGTCGATATGTTATAGGTCGTGGTTCCTTTTAATTTTCCTCCTCATTTTTATACACAATCTGTTGCTACCTTTTATCGGTATAATTTAAATTTGGGTGAAGGTTCGAAACTGAGTGATGCTGTTATATTGGGAAGTTGCAACAGAAGATCGTAAAACCTCATGCATTGCTTCTGTCTTAGGTTCTTCATTCTTGAAAACTGATTTAGATCCTTTTTGCAGGCTGCAGATTCACAGATTGTGTCTGATTATGTGCGCTACTTCCTTCAACAACACACGTTAGTGACTTTTACTCCTATTTATACTGATAGAATATTTTGAATTCTAAAATTAAGTTTTGAATTATATATGTATTGAACAACTATACTGAGTTAGCTGCTTTAGAAGATCCTCTATGGCATGATAACTAATTTATAGTGTTCCTCATGCTTATACTCCCATACGTGGGGATATGCCTTAGCTGAAATTCACATTCGTTTCCCTATATTAAATTTTATTAAAACTTCTTAAGAAATCCTACTTAGAGGAACTTCTCTTTTATTTTTCTTTATCCAACTATCATCGTGGTTTTTTTTTTGGGGGGGGGGGGGGGGGGGGGGGGGGGGGGGTGGT
>JASKGM010000008.1:3473172-3485888 GCA_034509205.1 Ceratonia siliqua
CCCCCCCCCCCCCAGCACTGGCGCAGTGGTTCTAGTTTCTAGAAAATAGTCTATAAGTTTCTTGTTCAGTTCTACAAACTGTCTCAAGTAACAAATTAGTGTAACAAGAGACAAAAAAGGGCTAGAATTGTCGAAAAGTCCACAAAGTCCTGATGAAACCCATTTTGTCCTAATTAGACAAGTAACAGAGGCCTTGTAAAGGATGGCAGGACACGGGAAAGGGAGTTGCTATAATGATTCTGGTTAGTCCTTATGTGTTATGGAATATGTAAGGTTGTCTTGATGTTAAACCATTGTCTGTGATAATTTGTGTGAAATTATAGTGATGTTCCCCTCACGGCTAGTTTTCTATATGTACAGGATACAGCTTGGACAACCTGCTACTGTCAAAGTGGCTGCAAACCTTGTCCGCCTTTTATCTTATAACAACAAGGTTGTGATCCCAAGCACTACTTAATTAAGATTGTATTCTCTTCTTTGGAAATTAAGAAACATAAGTCTGCATTAGATTGGAAAACAGTTGTCTTGACTTCCTTTTCTGCATTTTTGTTCAATAAGGAAGATTTTATGCAGTATAATTGCCAAATCAATGAGGATTAGGGGCCCCTAGAGAAGTATGAAAAGTATTAACAGGCCTGAAACAACATTGTGTTGGATTGATGGATGTTCTTAACCTTCCGTTCAATATTTTGAAGTGATCTTCTATTTTACTTATTTGGCTTTATTGAAAATTTATTATCATTGGCAGAATTTCTTAGAGACTGGCTTAATTATTGGTGGATGGGACAAATATGAAGGTGGACAAATTTATGGAGTTCCTCTGGGTGGAACGATAGTACAGCAACCTTTTGCTATTGGAGGTATTTTAGCATTAATATATGTGTATGAATGCAATTGCCAACACTATTTATGCATGCCTATACGCATATACATATGGATACAAATTTACGTGTAAGTACTACTTATACCTTGATGTACATATAGATATATATTTACTTGTATGTACCAGTGATACCTTTATATCAGGATCCGACCTGGTGTAGACCTTGTTTAGTTGTTGGTTTGATGCAAGTTAAACCTCTTTCCAAAAACTAATATAGATTGTCTGTAGAGACATGTAGAAATTGAAGATGGGAAAATAGAAAATGGAAGCCCTAACGAATTGATATACATAATTGCTTTTAAGTACTAATTATACCTTGATATACATATTTAGTTCCTAAGAATTGTTGATGCAAGTTGAGCCTGTTTTAAAAATTAATTAAATTGTCCGTAGAGACATGTAGTAATGGTTGGTGGGAATATAGAATATGGAAGCGCAACTGAGAGACTGCTCTTATCTTCTGGTCTCCACATGGTGGAAAAGAAAGAAGGAAATCTCTTCTGGCATGAAGAAATGGAAAAAAGATATATAATTTCTTAATCATAATTTATATTATGGAAATTTAGATACAGTTTCCATCCCTTCTCACCATTTTATGTAGTGTTGCTCAGACTCCTATCATGGTAGGTTTTTCCAGTGAAGATGGTCAATCTTGAAATTGTTGTCTTCGATTGTTTGGTTCTATAATTTTGCAGGTCTTATATGTCAATTTGAAAAAACCCAATTTAGAATTGTTTGTTGCACTTTTTCATGTGGCTTTCTCTTATTATACATCTTTTTTAACTCATCCGTAATTCCATTGCTAGTCTAGCCTTTTCTGAGGATGCATGGATTGTTTATGGAGCTATGTTTTACATGATTTGTGTTTCACACTTCCACAGGATCTGGTTCTAGTTACTTGTATGGATTTTTTGACCAAGCATGGAAAGAGGGAATGACCAAGGATGAAGCTGAGGTATGGGTGTTGTTTCTTGCCGGTGCTTGCCAAAACTTAATTAAAAAATAAATTTAGCAAATCTACTTTTAGTGGAAATGATTTGTTGCTGATATCCTATCAGCTTTGGGAGGACTTGACCTAGTTTTTCATGTTATGATAACAGAATGTTACATATATACACAGTGCCTGATGATAACTGAGAAGCAAATAGAAAATGTGAAAGGATTTCTTGGTGAAATTATGTCGAGTCTTATTGCTGACGGTCCTTTTTGGTGTTTTATGGCAGGAATTAGTAAAAACGGCAGTATCACTGGCTATTGCACGTGATGGTGCAAGCGGTGGTGTTGTACGTACTGTGATTGTAAGTGCTTTCCCCCCAACGCATCTGTGATTAGTGTTAATTTTTCTACTTTCTGAAACCTCTTGATCGTTTTTGTTTGTGTTTCTTCTGTAGATAAATTCAGAGGGAGTCACTAGGAACTTTTACCCTGGGGACAAACTTCCTCTGTGGCATGAGGAGCTGGAGCCACAGAATTCTTTGTTGGACATTCTTAGTGCCCCTAGTCCTGAGCCGATGAACATATAAGGCTGTTTGTTAGGCATCTTGCAGGGCTAAGATCATATTTTGTTGCAATATCTTTTCTGACCCTGTTTAAAGATTTATGTAACCTGTTATTTTGTTTGGTTGGAATTTGTTTTTGATAACTTAATTGTGGTAGACGAATCAAACATGTACTTTGCAATATGATTGGAGCTTTATTATATTATTGTGTGACGCAGTTGGAGAATTAATTTTGTTAATTGGTTGTATATATGTGTCGGCAGTTTTAAAACCTTTTTTTTTTTCATATTCATTTTCTTTCTTTCTCTGTTTTTACTTGAACGTTACTTTTTTAAATTGAAATGTTAATAAATAAGTTATTAAATAAATATAAAGTATTCTATTTTAATGTGTACCAAAAAGACTAGAAAGTACACAAAATTATTAATACTCATGTTCATTTATTTTAATGTGTTTAGTAGAATGTAGGGGGTATTAGAAATTTTAAAAAAATTGAATTAAACATAACTAAATCAAGATATTGACTATTGAGATTGATTAATTAAATTTTGTTTGAGAATATTGTGAATTGTAAAAAGACTAATCAATGATTCAATGTTTACGCTTAAAACCAAAAAAGAAAAAATCGTGGCTATCAGCAATGGCCCCAATGGGCCAGGTGAGACTAAATAGAAAAAGCTGTAGCTTGAGAAGGCAGGTGATTAAAGAATAGCATAGAACTGATATTTATTGACAGGCCGAGGCAGTTTGTTGGTAGGGAGAGAAGATAAGAGAAGTAGAGATCGAGAGTAAAGATGAGTTTGAAATGTTCAGTGGGTACTGAGATTCAGAGCCTCCACAACGTCTTCGTCTATGGCAGCCTCTTAGCCGACGAGGTCGTTCAAGTCCTCTTGAAGCGCGTCCCTTCTTCAGCACCTGCCACCCTCCCTGGCTAGTTAGTCTCTCCCTCTCTCTCTTCCATCTTTGGTTGCAATTCTAATCAATTTGATTACCGATTCGGAAGCCATATGATCGGCACTTAGTTTTCAATCCAAATCGCATAGAATATATAATCAGGGATTAGCTAAATGCTTGACATACGGGTTTGTAATTCACAAGTGATTAACAATAGTAAATGTCTCCCAATTTTTCCAGGGTAATTTAGAAAAGTTTCCCTTTTGGTTTGTTCTATAGGAAACCCAATCTTTTCTTTCAGAGTTTGGGCATTTGATCGCTTTTTTAATTCTCTTATGTTCTCCAACTTTGTTCTTGTCTTTCACTTGTAGTCATAGGTTCAGCGTCAAAGGTCGTGTTTATCCGGCTATTCTGCCTGTGGAGGATAAGAAAGTTGCTGGGAGGGTCTGTAACATCCTTGATATCTTCTATTTCGTTTTATTGGTTGCGTGATAACTTACAACGTAGAAATACGTATGCATGTATCTATGTATGTACAGGGCATCATTTTATGCTTGAAGTTAGAGCAATCTATCTTCACCTTGTTCCATAATCTTTCATGGGATTTTTTATTTTTAATTAAACCTACTTTATCTTATAGGTTTTACGTGGTTGACCATATCTATAAAATTCAAGCTTAATTGTATAAAAGAAAGTAGTTATGCCATTGTTAAATGCAAGTGCTTTGAACAATTAGTTATTTGTTAGGTTTTATCTCAAAAGCTTGTCGGCAAATCTCATCTTGCAAGCAATAAAACCTCATGAAATTATTGAAGGTGTAAGACAATATATACATGCATAAGTCTTTGTTGTATTTTTCTTTTGTCTTTTTTCTTCTGATCTATGGCATGTTTGAGAATTTGTGATACATTTCCTGTTTCATTAATTTTTTTCCTCTCTCTCTCTCTCTCTCTAAAGTTTAGTTAAATAAGAAGTGGGGTGATCACAATCTTGAGTAACACGGACCAACCCTGTTCTTGAAGCTGGGAAATCAATTCTCATACTGTTCTTCTTTCTGGTCAGGTCCTGCTGGATATCTCAGGTTTGGAATTAGATATTTTAGATGAGTTTGAGGATGTTGAATATGAAAGAAGTGATGTTGAGGTTTTCTTGATGGTAAGTTTGACCGTCTAACTGAAATATTTTTCTCTGTCTTTCTAAGCATCGTTGCATATTTGCATTTTAAGTTGCATCACATAGACCTAAGAACAGATTGAATGGGATATTGACCTACAAAGTGGGTAATCGGATTTTCAAGTCAAAATTCTAATAACAAATGACGCCTGTTATTCATTTTGCACAAAGTCAATATATAAATATACATTATATAATCTAAAAAATCTGTGCTCTTGGGAAAATACTAATAAAAATGCTGAAAATTACAGGACAATTCTGAAAAGTTACAAGCTCATACTTACATTTGGAGCAACAGAAGTGATCCAAACTTATATGGTGATTGGGATTTTGAGGTGAGCAACCTAGTTTTCTTTTTCTCCATCATTGAAATTACAAAATTAATTTAATTCTTTAAATATGCATTGGGGATAAAGGAGAAAGAACAAATTATCTTCAAATATGTTTTGTTCATCTATTTATCCTTTATATGTTGGGAAACTTCAATTCATTGGCTATGAGCATCAATTGTTGTATGACTAAGCACTTTGGATTTTCTATCCAAAAAGTGTTTAGAACATGGTCAAAGACCTACACAATCAGGACGAAAAAAAAGGTTCTAGATCAGATATGAGTGTGACTGTTTTCGCCTTATGTAATATGTTAAGTGATCAGCAAGATATGAAGTTTCAAAGTTGTTCATGAACTGTTCCTCACTTCATTGTCTATTTATGTGCTTGTTTTCTTGTGCAAAAAAAAAAAAAAAAAGGTGGATGGCATTTTTAAGTTAATATTTGGTGCCTGATATATACGGAATTGAAATTCGGCCTTGAAAGTTTAGTATTTGTGTCAATGTGGTTAATCTTCAAATGAACTTTTAATTTTTTTGTTCAAAAATTAGAAATTAAATCCTCTTTTAACCCCCTCCCCTCTTCTAAAAGGAAGTTCTTATTTTCCTTTTTGATTATGTGACTAAAGGAATGGAAACAAGTACACATGAATGACTTCATCAAGATGACCGATGTATTTGTGCAAGAATTGGAGTTGCCGGAATCAAATCCAAGAGTTCAGACATATGAATCCTTCTATAAGCAAGACAGTGACAAGCCACTTGAGCTTTGATGGTCTAATTAAGAATCACATTCTTCACTGTTAATCATTATTGGTTTTTCTGCTGATAGTTCGTTTGATGGTTTAATGAAATGAGCAACTTGGTGCTATTTTTTTTTTCAATAACCATGTGGTTTCCTTTCCGCTTTTTATAATATATTTAAGGTCTTATTTGTTTGAACTTATTCTGAGAATAAGTTACTTCTTTTCAAAAAATAATATATTCTAATAAAAATATACTAATTTGTTTGAACTTATAAAAAAATAATAAGTTAATAAAAATAAAAAAAAAATCTCTTATAAGGATAAGTTAAAAATTGTAACTTCTTCTAATAAGGAAAAAAATAAGAAGAGAGAAAAATTTTCATATTTAAAATTATTCATCCAACTTCAAAAGTCATTCTTAAATATTGCATTTAAATACAAAATAATTTTTTCTGAAAAAAAGGTCAATTCTCTTGCAGGGGAAGGAGAAATGACATTTTCTAGTAAGCTTAAACAAATAGGCCTTAAGATTATTTTCTTATCTTTCTATATTAGGTGATGGTTTCACATCGCAAAGCATGGAATTATGTGTTATATTTTTAATATTATTTTGTACAATCTAAATACTAATATTTGAAAATACAATATCCCCTACAGGAATTTATGGAATAGATCATGAACTTGACATTATTAATATTTCGCTATTAGAATATCAAATTGGAAGTCCCCTGTTAATTTATAAGATATGCACTCTTAACTTATAAAATTAAATGTTTCAAAGATGTTAAGCACTGCATTTAATCGAAGTTAGTTAAAATTGACGGACGGGTAGCTGATCTAGTTGTTTATTTCGAAAGGCTGGTTTGTTACCCGCTCATGAACATGATACGTTCTGATGTTCTTTGCAACAAAACTTACATACAGTTACCAAGTTCTCCTACAATATCCTCTATTTGACATCCGTTTCTTAATGCTTACCGAATACCAATGTCATCTATAGATTTTTTCTCCCCCCTCAAATAAACTCCTATCTACTACACAAATAATCCATGTTATTTTTCTTGTGCTTTCTTGCATAACCAAACCAGTTGACTCTCTCCTCAATTCGTTAGAGCTTTTCACTACTATGGCTTTCTTTGGTTTGGATCATAAACTAAATTAGGCTAACTTGATTGAAAATAATCAAAACTCAACATATTGAATCCTCTACTTTTATCATATATTTTTAAGAAAATTATGAAAAGGGAGAATATATTGGATTTGATTCTATAAATGTGTGTCCTAGATCTCAGGAGTTGGTGCTTAAGCCGTAAAAAATAGTGCTATATGTAAGTTTTCTGCTTTTAAAAAAAAACTGAACCAAAGGTAAATATGAAAATGTTGTTAATTGATGAATGGGTTTAATGTATCCTACAAGTTCTGGTGAAATATCATAAAGGCAAAGCAAATTAAAGGAGAGGGAAACATGATCAGCTGTTGCTATCCACCATCAGTGCTCTATTACGCCCACAAACTGAAACTAACTTTCTTTGGGTGCAACAGGACGCCTAATTTTCAGGTACCCAAACTTTCCCGCACCTGGTGATGAACCCTCAAAAATAAACGGCAAATAACCGGTGGCTTTTTTGTACCTCTGCTGAAGCTGAAATTGAAAAGTATATTGCAGAATTTAGATTTCTATTACACACTGTCACCAAACTACCACTTACCATCTAACAGAGATACGTAAAACAAGGAGAAAAGCGTCTGGAAATCAACAAAAGATTGAAACGTTCAGATGTTTTAGACCGATGTATTGGAATATGACTATATGAGGGCATGCAAATTAATATTTAAAAACAAATATTAACTAAAGCAGGTTACTATTAAAAAAGCTTTTTTGTCTTTTTTGTTTTCTACCAATCCAAAAGATATTTCCTCAATTATAATATGTTAAATTCATAATAGAATAAAGTTACCTCAAGAATTTGTTCACTGCTCTTCAGACAATTCCTGCCAATTACACAAACCGTTCCACCAGAACCCCCACCTGTGATCTTGGCTCCGTATAATGTCCCACCTTCAGATTTGGATGCTGCCCTATGCTGCAAGTATTGTACCAATTGTACAATTCTATCGGTTCCATCAGAGCCAAGTCCACAAGCACTGTAGCTGCAGTGGCACTGCAAATGACAGTTAAATGTCAAAATATTTTTTGTCCTTTTTTTTCAGTTTTTTCTTTTATAAATTATAATTATAATACCAAAGTTTATATTGAGGAGAGAGAGAGAGAGAGAAAAAACAGCTCCCCATTAAATAAGTAGTGAGCCTGTCTACATTGGATCTAGGCCTACTATGAAAACCAGAATGTTAATTTGATCTATTATTTCAAAAATATTCATCTAAAGTTGTTCAATTCAGTTTCATTATGACTTTTGCAAGAGAAGTATGAAAAAAATTGCGATGTAAGTTGATCAACTGAAACTGTACATGAAGATACCTGATATAGTAATTCTCCAAGGGCTGTAAGTTGATAAATTGAAGTTTTTGATGTTAGCAGCGATTTAAAGGTCTGCACACGATAACACGGTGAGGACTTATTCAAAAGTGTATAACAGGAATAATAACTGATGATGCACAATAACTGGTTAACAGTTAACGTTTCTGATAAAAGATGTGTAAAGGCAGACAAACATAATTTATAAATGCGTCTAGACAAACATGATCAATACACTATATCATCTGATCTACGCACTTGAGTAATACTAAGCTGCATGTACTTGATTGAGCTGTGAAAGCTCAGTGACTTCACTACTTGAGTAATACTAAGCTGCATGTACTTGATTGAGCTGTGAAAGCTCAGTGACTTCACTACATAATGAGCTTGAAATATACTGTCAAGATAACCTTTCTTCAGTAGCAGTTAACAGAGTGGAGTTTTACTAAAACACTTATGGATTTTTATATTGCCCATAGGCAAACAGACCTAGACACAGCAAACCCTGTTAACACAAAATTAAAAAGCATAATAATTGGGCAAAAAAGATGCAAAGGTTAGTAGAAAAGACATCCAGTTATTGATTACCAATTAAATATTTTGAACCAAGTACTAACCTTCACTCGGAAATTTTCATATATAGGATGTAATGTGGGAGCTCTCACTCCATAAGTACGCTTCTGATCAATAACAGTGACAGGATCATCATGATTAGAGTATTCCTTCACAAATGTCTCACCGGTAATGGACTCAGGAGTTGTCTTAGCATAAAGAGTCTCATATCTGCAAATAAAAATTTATGAAGAAGGAATTTCATGTTTACTTCAGGTTATAAGGAGTGGTATTGGTACCTAAAAGGGCAAGGTGAAGGAAAAATCGAACATGTCAAAAAATCCAGAACTTCATAATCTATTGAAGATATTATATGAGGAATTTAACTTCTTAACTCCTATAAAGAAAGTGTCATACGTGGCAACCCGATTTAGTAAAGGGCATCTAGGCCTTCAAAAAAAAAGGACTTTACCTGTGAGGTGACAGATTGCATAAGTAATCTAATGAGGCTTCTTGTTTAAATAGTTCTATATCATCTTTCTCCACCTCTTCACGGTTCAACCCATTAGCAAGTGTCTCGGACAATATCTCAGAAGCCCTGGACTTTACCATCTTCAGACCCATAAAGGCACCAACTCTGACAGATCCATAGTCCGCACCTCCAACACTGATATAGATGACCATTAAGATAGTCGAGGAACAAGAGAGAATAAAGAGGAAAAGAATTGGATGTTAAGGGTAGTAATAATTAGTAGTTCAAGAAGAAGAGTCAAAGAGATTTTCATGAAAGCTGCAAACATCACCAAAAAGAATAACCTTAATATCATTTTTAAGTGGATTACATAATTTCATTTTATTCATACCTCAAGTTGAAAGTCAAGAGAGATTTATAATTATATTAGATCTAACAATTGTATTAAAAAACGGAAAATAAAACTAAAAGTATAGAAACATGGTATAAGGTTTACGTTGAAAGGATGCTGGCAATTTACCTTAAAGGGTACCACGTACACACACACACAACATATATATAAAGGTCTAGAAGAACCAAGTAAACACCAGGGAATGAAATAGAAAAGAAGAGGAATAGGCCTAGAGTTGGATCACATCTTTCATCCTAAAAGTAATATGTCCACGCTATATTACTCTCTTTAGACAGATGGAAAGGCAACATAGTGAAGGAAAGGCAAACTTGAATTTTACCAAGTTAAGAATTTTGGTTTGGTTGCTTAGATTGGTTCCCTATATTCGGTTAATTCCTAAATTTGATTTATATGGGCCCGTAGGGGTCCTTTTTTGTTTTTGTTATGTTATTAGGTTTTATTTTGAATTTAGTAGCTTCAAAATTAGATGTAAGTGCTTTTAGGATTGGAAATTGCGGATATTGTAAACTATATTAATTTATTAAATGAATACTTTATTAGAGAACAAGTTTTGACAAATTCAGCTGCCACTTTTTTTCCTTCGTTCACAAGGAAGTCAGCAACTTGTGATGATTTGGGTCTGCTATAAAGCTCGTTTGCTTTGGTTCTAAGCTATGATGCCTAGGTTTATCTTCTCTTCCTTCTTTCAGTTCTAATCCTTACCAGTTACTACACATATCTTGGATACAAGAAACTTATCTCTGTGTTGCTTGAATTATCCTGAAAAGCATATGAAATTCTAACCTTATCACTGCAAGCCTATTACAGTCCAAAAGACATTGAAACTCCTAATCTCTTGCCCTCATAAAACTCAGACACTAGCTTGATAAATCATAATTTTGTTTGCTGCCACCTAATTTCTTGAATAAACAAGGAGTTATGAATTACAGGCAAGCTCAAACTGAAGGCCATAAAGCAGAAAAGTAAATATACAGGAAAATTCACAGATAATGATATAACACCCACCTGTGTTTAATTCCAGAATCAATTCCCCAGAACCGGATATGGCTGGGAATTTCTACATGGCCAACAATCTCGGCTGGCTGCATGGATAACAAACAGTATCATGATAAAGTTTGTAAAGATAAGAAAGCATTATTTTGTGTAGCTTGTAATGATGGACACCTGGCAAATCATTGCAAGAAGTTTGTTGGCTTCACCACATGCAGAAGTCATCTGGTCCATGACACCACACGGAGCTCCCACAATCACATTTTCCACCTGACGAAAATTTTAAAATAACTAATGAATTTACATTATGTGGACAGTACATGCCAAAGAAAAAATATACCATATTATAGGAAATTAGTATCAATCTGAAGGCTGCAGCAAAGGTCAAACCTTCTGACAGAGCAAGGCCAGATCTCTTGGGCTGATATTTAATCCTGCAGTAGGGAGATAAATACAATGTAGTTAATATTTTTTTTGAAGAAAAATTAAACCTATTGAGCATCCAGATATTCCCTGGGAAAGTACTCTTAGAGTTTTATATCAAATTAATTTTTAGTAAATGTCACACCAGAATCATGGTTGGAAAAATGAAAAGAACAATTTTTCAAAGCAATCTCCTTAATGGAAAAATATAGTCAAGCTCAACATCAATTTCACTGCATGAAAAGAAACAATAATTTTTTTCCAAAATAAAGAAAGGAACCTATAGTTTATTTGTCATGCGATGCACATTAAAAGAGCATGATTACCATAAGCAGCTGCAATAGCAGACATGCTAGCAACCTCCACAGACGCAGAAGATGATACACCTTTCCCTTCTGGGACTGCAGATGAAACCTAGATATTTTTGTTCACAATATCTTGATGTTAGCAAAAGAGATAAAGATAAAGTAGCACAATCATAAGACTGGATGGTGATTTTTTAAGACAACAACCATGATATCCTTTAAAGATGAATTTTTCATGGCATTAAAGGAAGCATATTCTCCACCTATAAACTACAGCAACAGTTATTCTGATTATACAGTAAAAAGTTCTTTTAATAAATTAATACATTAGATTTAGATCAAATTCTATATATAAATTTATTTCACTAAAAGTCAAGATATGACAACAAAAGTAGCATAGTGGAAACATACAAGCCATAAGCCTTTCAACAAAAAGAAATATGAGGAGATTCAGATCTGTTGAGCAAAGAAAGGGTTGTGACAGGCAATCATTGGCTGAATAAAACATGTATCTCAGCAATAACTTAATTGGCCAGGAAAATGAAATTAAAAATATAGATTAAATTAACATTAAATCATCAATATAACACCACTGATCATTACGAGTTTGATATTCCTGACACCCTTAAGTGAATCTCAATGGTGATAGAATTTCAATTTGATAAATGATAACTGTATTGCAGCAACACTTCATCTGAAGCGTTGTTTTCAAGAGTGGAGGGTATATCAACTTCATTTCATGCATTAAAAAAATCTGCAATACCCTATCATCAATAAAATACTACTAGCAAGCATAATATATTAACACCATGAAGTACCGACAGTTCAAAAAGGAAGCTGTGTGGGCACTTGTAGTAGACACGGCGCAATACTTCAGATTTTGTTGTGTTGCAGTGTCCGTGTCTATATCAATGTCTATGCTTCGTAGATTACACATGAAGAAATTATATGAAAATTTATCAATATTTATAGCACATTATCTCAGGGTTCAGCAGGATATCTTGTTTCTTCAGTAAATGTAAGTATCAGTAACTTAGGTTGAGAACAATAGGTACCAGCATGCTGATACTATCTTCAAAACGCAAACCCAATTCATTCATTAAAACCAAAAATGTCCCCGCAACATATGCTGCCCACCTGTAATGTAATCCTATTAGTAAAACAGAAAGCCAGAAATGCCTTTGCATATAAAATCATGTATATGTGCTACCCACTTTTGGGAAGGATCTTGAGAAAAGTATTTATTTGCTTTTTCATATGAGATTGGCTTCCCTCCATCCAGAAGATCAGATAAATCCATGTCAAAGGTTGGACTACGATTGCTCAGTTCTGAGCCATATGATACCTGGCATGATCCAAAATTAGTAAAAATGCACATTAAGAAAAGCAATTACCTTATCCAAGATAGCAAAGAGATTGATAAAATTATTAAAAGATATTCTGTTAGCAACCTGGTTGGCTGATCTAGTGTTGTACTTCACCACGGGGTAAAGCACCAGGATCAAGTTTTCTCAGCTTACCTATCTTGGCAGATAGATATGCAAGTGTAGGACACTTCGAGGG
>JASKGM010000008.1:3485988-3530973 GCA_034509205.1 Ceratonia siliqua
TGAGTTGATAACAATTAATTTCAGATCTCCAAAATCCAGAATTAGAGGTTTGTTTGAAGGTAGAAGAATAAGTATAACTACATTGTACCCCGTATGTGTTCAAATCAAAATTTCAAAAAAATAAATAAAAGAGTACCCATAAGTACCCAAGAATGGCAAGATCACTGATACTAGTTACGAACTCGTACTTCATAGATTAGAAACTTCTAGCAGTCTCCTTTTTTGAAGGCAGGATAGGTATTCTATATTTCTATCTACTTTTCTCATTTAAAAGAATATGAATGTCTTTATTCCATTTTCTGGTTTCCTTCCTGGTTGAGAATAATTAATGTAAATATGTATTGATGTCAACTTGGAACATGCTGCCCATGTCATGTGATTGTGTTCAGTCACACAAAGCATGATGTTTCTACTTGTGTTTCCTCAAAATCACATCAATACTCTATATTCTGTTAAATTTGGTCCCGATTGAAGATTGGTTGCCTCTTACCATTTCTCCTTGATCTCAGGTATGGTTATGTTTTGCTACTTTTCCACATGCTATAGTGTTATGTACAGCTTGTAAACATGTTTCTATTTTGCTCAGAATACATAATATGCTGATTTAGGAAAATGAGGTTCTCTGTATGCATGCTTCCAACAAATAAACACTATGGTATTCACATATCAATAAAATCAATGGGCCACTGCTAATCTTTGTTTTTTTTTTCTCCTGCCTACTTCAGTTATGCGAAAAGATAACCTAATATTTGCTTTTGAAGGTTCCTTGCAACCTAGTATAGCATTGTCATTCTAGGCCAGAAATCTGTTCTGCGCCAATTATAAAGTGAGGGAGAGAGGAGTTCTTGTTGCTGACATTAAGTGGATGGATCTTCAGCCTTTTGTCAAAAAACTATTGATATTCTTCATCCTTTGAAAAGCAGAGGGATGTTTAAAGTCTTATTTAAGTTGTTCGAATTTTGAAACCTTGTTTGTGATTGAAAAAACTTTATTTATTATTTACTATGACTAATTGGAATAGTAGGGAAAAAACCTGGGAGTTTGGAGTTTGAACTTTTGTCAAAGGGTAAATCTCCACAACATGGTTTGACCTAATACTCTCATGGAAATCTCTTTCACTTTTCTCGTTGTGTTTTACACAAGACATTTCTAGAACTTGTTGTGTATTTTGCCTGAGATTATATATCTACTTGTTTTTTTATTGGAATTTGTCCGGAAGTAAAACCTTCTTTAAGATGGAAATATTTTTTGCTTGTACCCTTCATCTTGTGAGATACTTGTATTTACAAATGAGGGACTTCCACTATGTATCCTGTTGTGGGCCTTTGATATTGCTTTTGGACATTGCAATGCTAGTCATATATGAGATATTTGTTATTACAGATCTTCAATGCTTACAAATCCTGTCTCCCTTCCCTTGCATCTTGAGGATGCAATCATTTCAAGAGGCAAAGACTTTCACTATTTATAAAGATAAACCAAAAATAAATAAATAAAAGAAGCTGAAGCAGTGATCTTAATAATTTTCACTCAAAAATTGATAATAATGCAAAAAATTTGCAGTTTTGCATGTTTCTCTTCATTGACAAAATTTGGTGCCTTGCAGGAAATTGTCAAAGCAGTAGCCATGTCTTCATCATATCTTCCTGCGACAACTGAGTCAGTTGCTCAGGCATTGGAGGCCAAAGACCCATCCGAGGCCATCTCCATTCTTTATCGTGTCCTTGACAATCCTTCTTCTTCTCCAGAGGCTCTGCATATAAAAGAGCAGGCCATCACAAACCTCTCTGATCTTCTCAGGCAAGAGAATAGAGCGGAGGATCTGCGCGGCCTTCTCACTCAGTTGAGGCCCTTCTTTTCCTTGATCCCTAAGGCAAAAACTGCAAAAATTGTGAGGGGAATAATTGACTCTGTTGCTAAAATACCAGGGACATCTGATCTACAAATTGCACTCTGCAAAGAAATGGTGCAATGGACTCTTGCTGAAAAGCGTACCTTTCTGAGGCAGCGAGTTGAGGCAAGGCTTGCGGCACTTTTGATGGAAAATAAGGAGTATGCAGAAGCTTTGACTCTCCTTACTGGTTTGGTCAAAGAGGTTAGAAGGTTAGATGACAAGCTTCTACTTGTAGACATAGACTTGCTGGAAAGCAAACTACACTTCTCCTTGCGAAACCTTCCAAAGGCAAAAGCTGCCCTCACGGCTGCAAGAACAGCTGCAAATGCTATTTATGTGCCTCCAGCACAACAAGGTGCCATAGATTTGCAGAGTGGGATTCTTCACGCAGAGGAGAAGGATTATAAAACTGCATACAGTTATTTCTTTGAAGCTTTTGAGTCTTTCAATGCTCTTGAAGACCCCAAGGCTGTTTTTAGCCTAAAATACATGTTGTTGTGCAAGATCATGGTGAATCAAGCTGATGATGTCGCTGGGATTATTTCTTCTAAAGCAGGCCTCCAATATGTTGGGCCTGACTTGGATGCTATGAAAGCTGTTGCAGATGCTCATTCTAAGCGATCTCTGAAGTTATTTGAGATTGCTTTGAGGGATTTCAAGGCACAGTTGGAGGAAGACCCAATTGTCCACAGGCACCTCTCGTCCCTGTATGATACCCTTCTGGAACAGAATCTTTGTAGATTGATTGAGCCGTTCTCAAGGGTTGAGATTGCACATATTGCTGAGCTTATTGAACTTCCCATTGATCATGTGGAGCGAAAGTTGTCTCAGATGATTTTGGACAAAAAATTTGCTGGGACACTGGATCAAGGGGCCGGATGCCTCGTCATCTTTGATGATCCCAAGACTGATGCAATCTATCCTGCAACTTTAGAAACAATTTCTAATATCGGAAAGGTCGTGGATAGTCTTTATGTTAGGTCTGCCAAGATTATGGCGTGAGCTCTCTTTTATGTTACTCTAGTTGCCACAATAGTTTGTTGCTGTTTTATTGATGATGAGCCGCTTATTGTTTCTGTTCTGTTTTTTGATTTGATGATACTCAAGATGGTGTTAATCATTTATCCTTAAACCTCTTCAAGTGTCCTCGAAAGGTGTTTAAAGAGGGTTTTGATAATAACTCTATAAATATATTCGCGCTCTGTCTGATCTCCTTTGGCCTACTTGAGTTGGGAGGATTGATGTCAATATCTCAATGCATGAGCAATGTTCATTAATTGCATTTATAAATTATAATCACATAATAATTAGGACTTTGTCTGAGAGAGATGAGTGAAAAAACAAAGGGCTCTATAAATATGCATTCTATTTGTGCATTTAATACACTTCAAATTATTCTCTTATTTTACACTTCATCCTAGGCCTTTATTCCTGGACAAAATGCCTTCTTTAGAAAACAAAGGCCTTCTCCATAAAATTTGGGCGTTTGGATCAACTTCAAGCACGAAAGAGAAATTAGCTGAGATGGAGAAAACTTACTTTTATCTTAAGCCAAATTTTTTAACTTCTCTATAGAAGAAGATAGTACAAGAGAGAGAATTTTATCTCAACAAACCAGTGACCACAATACTCCTCACTCCCATCGCAGCTCTCGCCCCTCTCCTAGTTCCCTCCCCTCGATCATCACAGTTGTCGCCAAAGGCCAAAAGACTTTCCTCCTTCCGTCCAAGTCCAATTCCACCCGATTGACGATTCAGCAAATTTCCCCACAACCAACAGCAAACCTTTCAGCTTCTGAAGACCTAATCTGAAATCCTCCTCAATATCAACTCCCTTCTTTCGAATAATGACTGTATCGAAACGTAAAATATCATTTTCTTCTTATAAAATGTATTTTTTTTTTAGAACTAACTTATCCTTCTATAAATTTTTTTTTTCAGGACATCAGAACAAGCATTTAGTCAATGTATTTTAATGCGGTCCTTTATCATAAACTGTAATTCATTTGTTATTTTATTTGATTCTTTGCTGACTATTATAATACTTCACATTATTAATCTTTCTAAACTAACCGTCATAGGAAAAACAAGATGATACATTATACCCTTCTGTTACTCCCTTATTCCAAATGAATTCTAAATGGAACATGAAGGCCACTCCACATGTCAGAAAGTGAGCGTACAAATTTCTCTTTAATCTGGACTCTTGTTGTCAAAAACCCGAGAGACAAAAAAAAAAGTTTTGGTTCTAAGAAATCTGACTCCTTAATTCACGAGGTAGATGAAATAAATTTATGTACGTTCTATTTTTACAATTGATTATATATGTTATAGTGGTATCGCAAGACATGCATCACATGCTTCGTCAAGAATAATTGTTTATAGCTTCTGTTTTTATAACGACAGTCATGATTCATGCCATATAAACACATAAACTTAAAACAAATGAGTAATAGCATTTAGCACAACTTTTGTATTTATAATTTAGATGCATTTATTCAACTTGTTCCTTTTTTGTGGGATCCCACCATTTACTTTAGCTTGAACTTCTCCCTTAAGAAACCCACTTTTAATTGCTCAAACACCACTTGCCCATTAACGCCTTCATGCATTCCATTTCTACAAAACAGAGATAATACCTTTTCAGTTTTCATGCTTTTCCAAAAGTAATGTCTTGCACGAACTTGGAGCTTATGTAATTGGTGTTGTAGCATTCACTAGTCTTTCTAAGATTCAAATCATCTTTACTCTTTTCCAGCCACCTATTAAAATAGAAATCTTCAAGTCCAAGATTCAAATCTAGAACTCAGTAAAATATTCTCCTCCATATATATCTAGTTACGTAGTTTACGTTCTTTCTCAAATGACTACAAATTAAAGGAAATGGTTTCCTAATTGCGAAATACATCTTATTTCAATCTCCAAAAAGATAATATATGGGGGACATGGATTTGTGAGACCAAAGCAGAGCTTCAAAGGAGTAATTAAAGCCAATCATCCGTATCTGCCAGTGCTTATATATAGAAGGCTTAGGCCAAAATACCTATACGGTAAAAGCCTTAAAGGCTTCATTCAAAACTGCTACTCGTTTACCGCAAAAGATTCTGCTGTTCACAAATTGAAAAACAACCAAAAATTTTGATCTTCTAGGGAATGCTAGTAGTTGCTCAGAAACCTCCTTTTCCTTCTTGGAATCCTTTCTGTAAAGTAGAGATAATTTTGTTCAATGTTAAAGCATTCTCAAGCTAAACGCCTTTATTGCATATAAAGTTATAGTCTATCTACGTCTCACACAAAAGGAAAAGAAAATATAGTGATCATTGTTATATGAACTTCCATTTGATAGGGACTTGAAACTCATGTTACGTACTTGGAATAACAACCTTGACAAAAGGAATTTCATAATAATTAAATAATTATTAAAGATTGGGTCACCGTACTCACATTGTTATTAATTTATTTTTTATAAGTGGTATCAGGATTATCTACCTTTAAATAGGTAAGGGATTCTTAGGAACACTTTTCCCAATAATTAAAATAACTTGGTAAAAGTATCTCAACACAGATACGAGAATCAACAAACAATAGTGTTTGTTATGGTTCGGTAGTATGTCCCATAAGTTTCCTTAAAAAAATCGGTGTTTATGTCAATGACTAGGTCGTCACTGCATCCATGCTATTATGAATTTGTTCCCTACTAGCGTTGTGAAATTTTAGTTGCTAATGGCTGCAACTTAGGTGCTAAGTAATTTGTTCGATTTTCTTTTGATTTAACCTTTTTTGACTAGGGTACTTTTCTAGCTTTGGCTTTCCTTTGTAATTAATTATCCCCTTTTAGTTGCTTCAAGCCTTCACTCATTCTCCCTCTCTTGCATTCTGAGCTAACCATCACAGTGTTTTCTCTCAGCCGCCGGAATGGACCTCTCTCCCAATGAATCTAGCAACGCTGCTAATATCAATTCCCACTCATACCCCTCTTCGGTTTCTGCTGTTGGTAAATTAATGCTATACACACTACACAACATGCATTGCATTGCATGCTTATGTTACGTATAATTTTGCTTGTACCACATATATATTCTTGTTATTGTGATAGTTACTAGCTACATATATTAACCTCGTTCGAACTTAATATTCACATTTAAGTCACTCGCTATATATTAAATACACTATACCTAGCTAATGGCTAATCATATATAGATTATTTAATTTAGGTGATGACGAAGGGGAGCAGATCAGAAATCCTGTTGATGTGAGGCACCTTAGAAGGTATATATATGTCATGGCATTTGAAATAAGAAATATATAATCATGTATATATGGTTAATTATAATTGCATTGTTATGTATTCAGGATAATTTCTAGAAGGGAATCTGCCAGGCGATGTAGGAGAAGAAAAGAAAAGCATTTGGCTGATCTTGAGTTTCAGGTATATATCTATAATTGAATGATTTATAAGCATAATTATGCATGAATGAGAATGAACTTCTAACATTAATATTACAATTATGAAGCGTTTTCATTGTATTCAGTATATATTTCGATTTCGATTTCCTTCAATGGAATATTCGAAATTTTCTTTCTTAGGTTGAGCAACATATAAAGGACAATGCAAGTCTAATCCAGCAGCTTACCTCCGCCACTCAACTATACCGTGAGGCCGAGACCAATTGTCAAGTGCTAAATAACCTATATTTGAGCGTTAAGGTACATGTATATATATATATATAGATTCTTCATTATGTTTAAGGATGTATTCAACTAAATTAGACTAGACTGTTTGTTAACGTTGGTGTAGGAACAGCTTGAGAATGAAATGGCAAGAAGCAGGAGAGTGGGAGAAGAGCGTGGAGGGGCTGATATTGTGAAGGGATCTGAAGATTGCTACCGGCACAGCAAAGAGCTGTTAGAAGAGATCGAGTTGCCGAGAGGTGTTGTTCCGAGGCAGGAGTTGGTGGAGTGTGGTAGGGTTCGAGAGACAGGGTTCGTGTGGATGAAACAGAAGGCCCCTTCTCACCATTACTTGGAATTCGAGGGAAAGGGTATGTGGGTCAGCTACGACGCAGAGGTCACTGGTTATGTGGAGAAGTTTAGGATGAACAAGATTAGTGGAATGAAGATGAAGCAAGGCTTTGCATGGGTGCCAGTAACTGAGCTTACTGCCATTGAAGATCCCGCAGGAAACAAGCTTGTGCATTTGAAAAGTCCCATGCAGATTGGAAAGTCCCTTCCTTTCATGGCCTTCATCACCCAAGAGTAGTAACACTTATTGATCTTGTTATCTGGAGATAATTTTATATAAATTTGATTAATATATAGTGTATTGATTATGAAATGAATGGTTGAAAGCTCAATGGGTATTTTACCCCTTTTGAAGGGAATATATTCGTATTCACGTGAAAATTAAAAGCGTTGACCTATATCCACCACACAAGGGAAGGAAGTGTTATCTTTTTCTTCCATTAATTAAAAAGAATAATAAAAATTAAATAATAATGCTTTAAAAAAGAAGAAATATAGGAATTAAGAATGATTTTATATGTCATCAAGAATAAAAATTAACAACTCTTCCAACATATAGACTTGGAATTAATTATCAGTCACGTACGTTTGGTTCTCAGCAAATGCGCATCACTAAACTAAAACTTCTATATCTCAAAAGGCTAGAGGAAATCAAACTAAAATATAGTTTATTTTGTCGATTTACTTTTTGCAAAGTGAAATCAATTAAATTGAATTGTTTAAGACACATGTTAATTAAAGGAACTAAAACTCATGGACTGATCAATCTTTTAAATTAGATTTGGTTTGATTAATTGACCAATCTAATCTTGTTTAATTTAATTTATGAAACCCTACTCCATATATATACTCTCTAATTTGTCTTTTGATTTTCGCCCTGATGACGACCGAAAATAATAATGATAATTATACACCATGCAAATACTGAAAAGATAAATAAATTACTATGATTGTATATATATTATCAAAAACACACTTGCATATAAAGTATTTTATGGTGGTTTTAAAGTGGAAGGTCGCTGGGGTAATGGGTGATGTCAGGGGTTTACATGCTTTTTTAACATGAACCATGAAGCATGCATTACCCCAACTTTTGGAATATGTGTGTTGGATCGGTGCTTGTCCCAATCAATCTCCATTGCTTTAACTTGGACTTCCACCCTAAGAAACCCACTTCTAATCTCTGCCTTTTCAGTTTTTATAATGCATCATTTCCATTGCTGCATGCATAAGACACATCAAAGGTGGAATTGCCTTTCTTTTTATGCTTTTCCAAAAGTAAAGTTAATTTGCTCCACACTACTTTGGGGGCTTGCTATATTTTAGTGGCACAAGACTTTCTCAGATTTGTACCTTCCCTTATTGCCTCACTACTCTTTCACTTATAACTCGATCATCATCAACATGGGTCATGGGTGAAGTTGTTGCATGATTGAGCTTGTTATTGCCCTTTGTGGTCTCACCAAATGCTTCCCTTATTCTCTTCTCTTTTTACATGCCTCGTGTCTCTACAATAGAACAAAAAATAAAGGATCCCTAATTGCCTTGCCTTTTTCATTTTGTACTCATTATGTGTTGGAATTGCATTAAACTTTTACATTATATATAGCCTACTTAGTCAACAAGTAACCTCATTTGTTTTTTGTTTTAAGGGAATTTGATATGCTACCCTATCATTTCTTCACAAAACTACATTCCAACCATTTTTTAAGTTAGAGTACTTAGTATTCAACTATAGATCAATTGAATCGTGTGAATATGTTCCTAAATCTAATATATTTTTAATGTCGTTTTAAGAGTATCTAAATGATATATAAATGGAAGTTATTGGTGGAGGTACATGCAAATTCAAGTTCTCATATCTAGACTTCTATAATCGCCAAATATATTATTCAAATTTTAAAATTTCTAACTTTCTAATCAATAGAGGAGGGACAACCTATCAAAAGCTATTTATTATTATTTTTATTTTTTATTTAGGATGAGAGTAATAAATAATAATAAGTTGGGTTTGAACGCGATATTTGTCTTTTGGAATTTTGAAGAGAATTTCCTTAGTTACTGTGACATTAATCAGTATCCCAATTTCTTAGTGGCCACAGTAGTAACTAATTTTCTTCAAGTTAAGTTGAATCTTAATGGTGATGTTTAACACAATTAACATATATATATTATGCCATTATTCTGTAAACCAACCATCCATTAATGCTTTTCAATTCCATGGTGGGTCCCGCTTCTCTTTTGCTAATATTAACCCTTATGATATTATTATATATTAATATTTTATTTAATAATTAGTAATATTATTAAATTAATAAAATATTTGCGCCTATTTTTATAAAAAAAATTAAATATCAACCACAAAAATCAAGCAGATTTTCAATTGAGCCCAACTAAGATTTATTGATGCAAAATTATCATAAACTTTACAAGAACACGATATGAATTACCACCACCAACCATTTGCCATTTTACCATCATCCCTCACGGGTGCATTACGTAATTATTCGTGACAGACAAGGTTATTTTCGTGATTTCATTCGTCGAAAACTTTCTTGCTAGGTTTTAACTTTATGTGCCGTCCAATTCAATTTTTTTTTTCTAAAAATATTTTCCGCTCACGTACTTTCGCTTTTGCTTTTCCTATTTATACCCCTCGAGTTGCTTCACCCATTCCCTTTTCCCTCCCTCCCTTAGTCCCTCCCTCTCGTTCTCTCTCTCTCTCTCTCTCTCTCTCTCTCTCTCTCTCTCTCTGTCAATCACTTTCACTGTCCTGTTTTTCTCCGGCGAAATGGAGCCAAAAACGGCAGGCGTTATGGCTGCGTCCCCTGTGACTCAATCTCTTGCTTCGTCGTTGATGTTTTCTGTTGTTGGAGGCGGAGACTTTACCCGGATCCCGTCGGAGTTGGATCTCGAAGAGTACTATATGAATAAGCCGGCGATAGTACCTGAAATAGCCAATGGATCGGCGGACGACGAGGACTTGAAACCATGCGAGTTCCGGTGTCATAGAGACAGAGGTTTCGCCGAGACGGATGCATTTGTCGGCAGTGTTAGCTTTTGCTCCGATGGCTTCAACGCCGCTTTTCGAAATCTGGTTAGTGCTCTCTCTCATTTAGGATTGCTTCCTGTATCAGAAAGCACGTTGGAGGCGCCCTTTGCCACGTCATAAGCAGTTGGAAGGCTTATGACGTGGCAACCCCACAGTTAACACTTTCTTCTTCGCCTTACTGAGAAAGTGAGAAGTGTCCCCTAACATAACAGTAGCACCGAAAACACCTTCTTAACCTTAATATGGCCAAAAAGGGAATTATGAAAATTTAAATGTATAATTCATAATATTATTTTCCCTTTGTGTTAATTTTTATGTGAATTTTGCTTATTATCACTTGCAAAGATTTATGATCAAAATTCTTTTTCTTTAATGTTTATTCGTGTGGAATAATAAAATGGTAAATATCTAGAGATACTGTCCTCTCGATAAGGGAAGTAGCAGGAATTGGTCACAACGAAAAGCCTATTAAAATGGCCACGTCAGCAGGAGGGGTTATTTGTTGTTAGTGATTAAGATCTGCTGATGGAGACTAGTTCATGGTTAGGTTGCGTCAACCAGGAAATTTTTTTAATTAGGTTATGTCTATTAAAAATAAATACATTAAATTAATTATGGATAATATATTTAAAAATTAAAAATGTAATATTAATTTAATATGCATCAGACCTATTGAAAAGTTTCCCCAAACAAAATCTACTAAAACCTAGGATGCGTATTGAAATTCTAATTATTACTGTTTATAGTTTTTATAATTAATTTAATTATAATTTTAAAATAAATTATATGATAATAATATAAATTTTTCATTGTGCTATTAACACGTAACATTATTTATATTTCAGGGAAGGGTAATTTTGTCATCATGAACCATGATATGGGCTAATCTAGTAATTTGATTGCCTTTCATTCGATAAAAGTCCACTGCGCCCAATCGCACACGGATGCACTGTCGCACTCTACTTGACATTAGTGACTAGACACTTTTTTCCTTTTTAACGTTTTTCTTTTTCTCTACAATAATTTTGTGAACTTTTTTTTCTCCATAAAAATCGAAGAATATCAGAAAATATTTTTGATTTCACCCCTTTATAATAAAAGATATGATTGTTTTTATCAATAGTTTTAATTAATTAGTGTACAAATCCTTAATTGATTTGAGTAATAATATTTATATATATATATATATTTCTTATATTTTATTTTTAATTATTAATAAATGATAAAATAATAATAATGATAGATAATAATAAAATAATAAATATGTTAAAAAAATATAAAAATGATGTAAAAAAAAAAATCATCACTATTGATTCAAGGATATATAAGAAATTGGGTTCCATGGCTCAAAGTAATTATGTGAATCAACTTAGGAGTTGTATGGTAGACACAGAAAGAAGGCGAAATCGGTCCTGAATGGAAAAAGGACCCACGTCTTTTCACATGGGAAAATATCAATGAAGATATATCAGTTTGCGTATTAGATTTCTAAAAACTATTAGTTGATTTGATATTTTATAGATTTGGATCGTATTATGTAAATTATATTAAATGTATATTTATTAATTTAATGCACAAAATAAATATATAACTAAAATAATCCACAAAATTCCAGCTTATGTAGCCGCTCATGATTGCAGGATGCGGTGACTGGATTTTCTACTTGTGGACTTATTACAGATACCATACTCGGGGCCCAAAATGCCCCTCTAAAGCATTCTACCATCTCTGCTACCATTGAATCTCAGTCATCGATTTGTGTTACCGGTAATGATATGAGCAACATGTTATATCAGTATATGTGTGATTACTTGAACGCACTGTTGCATGTCAGACGCACATATGTGCTCTGCATCTTGGCATATAATTAATTCTATCCATTTATGCATGGAAGCCCAGGAGTAGGTAGCTCATAAAACCTAATTTAGTTTATGTAGTTTAACATTTTGGATGAATTGCAAACTGGCCAGTTGACAGCCCAGTATCAGCTAATAAACCAAACGCAAGCGATAATCAAGCAAAAGGAGCTACAAGTGGTTCCTCGCATGAGCTGTCTGATGAGGATGATGAAGCAGGTCCTTGTGAAGAGAGCATAGATCCTGTCGATAAGCGGGATAGAAGGTATATTAAAGCCTTAAAGTACTTCAAATAGGATAAACTGAAAGATGGTCTTCATCCCCCATGCTTAACGAGGTTATCATGGTTTCAGGAAGAAATCTAATCGGGAGTCTGCCAGGAGATCAAGAAGAAGAAAACAAGCACATTTGGCTGACCTTGAGTTGCAGGTAACTAGTGTTTTGGATGTATAAAGTATATGATAAGTCTTTGTTGTGGTACAGAAGAACAGGGAAATAGTAGGAATATTAGAAATTTGGAAGTATTGAACTTCATAAGGTATTTGAATAATTTCTGATTCTGATTTAGATATAGGGACGCTATTTCTGAATTTTGGTGCTCTATGTTTTTTAAATTTAAGCTTGAATCTCCAATACCTTACAAAAGTAATCATTTTCTTTGCCTTTGGTTTTTATAAAATATTTCCATTTTCTTTCTGAAAAATTGAAAATTTGCTCTCAGGTTGAACAACTGAGAGTGGAAAATGCAACCCTATACAAGCAGCTTACAGATGCCGGTCAACAATTTCGTGACGCTGATACAAACAACCGAGTGCTAAAATCAGATGTCGAAGCGTTGAGAGCTAAGGTAAAGTTTATTCTAGTTTATTGCGATCATGTTGGAGACCATTAAATTTATAATGATCTAAAACCGAAAGCTAATGGACTTGTAGTAGAAAGAACAAAGAAAAATAACAATTTGGATTAAAGAAAATAAACTAAGAACTAGGAAGTAGGAATTAAGTTTAGGTTTAGAGGTAGATGAAACATTTTTAAATAAGCTAACCAGTTCAAGCGAAATTTATATTTAGGCTCATGGCTACGCTATCTTTCCAATCAAGAAGAATAAGAAAGGGGGGAAAATGATTATCATATGTTCACAAGGGCATATAAATTTGTATCACTAAAGAAATTTCCATATACTTTTAGGTGAAGTTAGCTGAAGACATGGTCGCTCGTGGCTCCTTAACCAACTTAAACAATCAGCTTCTTCCGACTCAGAGTCACCTAAGCACACCTCCACAACTTAACACCACTAGTCTTCGCCGCATGGCACATGTCTCGCCAACCATTACCGTCCATGGACATGATGCCTCGTATGCTGGTATCACAGTTGGCGGACAGAATTCAGCTCTTGGACTTGGAAACTTAGATATCCCTAATAGCAATTTCAACACTGGAGTCATAAGTGATGCTGTGAGCTGTGTGACTGATATGTGGCCGTAAGGGGTTTCACTACATTTGTAGAATCCAGTTAAGGTCCTGCTTTACATTGTCATGTCTGATTAGATTAGTAGGTTATATATTGTCTTTGGTTGTTTCCTCTTCATGTCTTTTAAAATAGTGTCTTTTTCTCTTGTATTTCCTTCTGTATAAAAGGACTAGATTGCTTTTCCATCACTTCTTATTCCATTTGTAGGAAAATTTATTGAACTTTCCCATATCATCCAGCCTATCCTGGCGTTTAACATTTTGACTAAAGGATATAATATTATACCATCTTAGGGTGTAGTATTCAAATGTTGAACACAACCCATATGATAACATCAGATACTTAACATATGCGGAGAGATTATACAGATGTTTGTGATAATTACACTTACAAGAAGGCTTTGTCACTACCCTTCAATTTCTGTGAACAAGTATCACTCCTTCCCAATAAGTTTCATGGTTATATTTGCTCCAGTTAGCAGCTGCACTGAGGGATAAGATCAGAAATTGTTTTTTATTATGGAATACAGATGAATCGATCTAAATGGTCCAATGCATGACGTAAATAAAAAACATTAGAAATCAAAATACGGACTCACCCAACCTAAGTTTAGCAAATGCGACAATAATGTCACACCGAAGTCATTATCATAGTAAAAATCATAAAGCATTTTTAAAGCTCACTTGAACAAAGTAAACTGCAGAGTGGCCAACCTTAGAAAAAAAGAATATATTGTCAAATAATGACGGTGAAGACTGAGGACAAGCGTGTGAATTATAGTCCAATCACACTGCCCGGGCCCCACAGTCCATCAATTTTGGTTTCCTGCGCTTTCTTTGGCTAATTATTAATGAAATAATATTAGGGTTGCTGAGAGCATTACTGCTGCAATAGGAGTGCTTTAGATCCAATAATACCAATTTATGGGCTAAACACCTGGCAGGAGTTATCAGATTGAATTGTTACTACAAAATTAAAATGGAAGAAGGAAAAAAAGAAGAAATAATGCCAGTAAGACAATCTTAAACGAGAAATGTGGAAACAATTAATATACAATTAGCAGCTAAATTATAACTATTCCTAAAATCGATGAATGAACTGCTATCCCATCATCATCAATTCAAACTCACCAAAATCAACCTTGCCATCAAAATTCAAATCTACAACCTGCACCATTTTCTCAATTGAATTCATATCCCAACCTTTATCCAAACCCAAGCAACCCAGCACCCTCTTCAACTCCATTGCATCTATAAATCCATCCCCATCCTCATCAAATATTTTGAAGGCTTCGCGCAATAGCTCCCTGCGCTTTGACATGTCCTCCAATCCATCAAGCACCTCTTCCACAGGCACTTCATCATCATCCTCTAACCCACCCTACCCAGCTTTAGAGGCCTTGTCCTCCTCTGGATTATAGAACAAACCAAGCTTCTCTACCACTCGTTGCGCATTTCCCTTCTTGATTCTTCCATTGGTTTGCATTCCAAAGACGGTGATAAGAGCACTCACCATCTTGTCATCAAGTTTGAGCACATTCTGGGACTCGCAGGTGGGATGATTGTGATAAATCTGAGGCTTTGAGCTTGTTTGTGAGATTCTGAAAGCACATAAGAAATCCCCAATGAATCGGGAGCATGCTTCTGTTATGCCCATTTGTGCCAATAAACCAAGAACAGAACTTTATGATCACTACTTTTTCTTTTCTATATGGGTTTGACAAAGTGGAATGAAAGGCAAGAACTTATCAATAGGAAGCAACTGCAAGAAATTGGTATGTAGTGCTTCTACTTTTTGTGGCACCAGCTGCTACTATAGCAAGTTCATTACTTTCGTCTAAGTCCCCTACTTTTTTAGTTAAATCCAAAACAGAACACCCTTGTTGCAATTGTAAATCACTTGAATGCCATTATTTGGTACAATAATAGAAATTAAATAATACTAATTGTAAACACCCGATTTTGCACATATAGCTGATTGACATTTAGATTCCAAGCTGGCATATAAAATTCAATGCTTTAATGGGGCAATATGCTATTTTATATGTATTCCAAATTTTGGTTCAGTGTGTGGATGGACATTATGAATTTACGGAGTGCTATTACATTCTAGTGGTTAGTTTTCATTAATCTATATTAAATCTTATTATCGGTTGGTTTTAAATTTTATATAAAACTTCTCTTAAATTTTAAACTCAAATCTTTTAAAATTTAATGGAGCTTAAGATGTGATCCCACCCATTATGATCGACCTCTAATCTAAATCTGAAACAGTGTGTTTTAATTATTTGTTTGCTTCAGTCTTTTTGCTATAGACTTTGGCACTGAAGAATCTCTCACTGGCACTCACTTTGAAGACAAGACATTGCTCTTTTCCGAGGCTTGTTCTGTAGTCATGTTCCCCACCCAGAGGACACTTTTCCTTCATTCACTGCTCTTCATAACCTGTGTTGTAGATTTAGGTTTGAAATTTATTTTTTTTTAATTTCTTCACACAACTTTGGTGGAGATTAGGTATTTATATGAGAAAATTTTGTAAACGAATTAAGATCAGTAAAACCCCATAGATGGATTATTTCTAGCTAGATGGAAAACAGTCATAGTTATGAACTTGCTTTGTTGATGTATATGTTGAAACTGAAAATTAGTAGAGCTTTGATCACTATTGACTTACACCAGGGTTGTAGGGTAAGGTTTGATTTGTCGATTTTATATTTTTTTGTGTTTTATTTTAATTTTTTTAATAATTAATTATTTTTTATGTCATATATTTTTTAAAAAATTTTTAATTTTTTTAATTTTTTACTCATAAAATAAATAATGTCAGAAAAATTATGGATAAATAATATAAATAAATATAAAAAATTTTAAAAAAAATTCAAAAACATTTTAAAATTTCTTAAAAAATTATACAATATAAAAATTAATTAATTAATTTTAAAAAATAACAAAATTTAAAAAAACATTAAAAAAATAAAAAAATTATCTACCGTCACATAAATATAATGGTAAACGAGTGTTTGCCTATAAATAAACACCCCAAGGAAAAGAAAAGTAAAAAAACCTCACTTGCTTGGTTAAGTCTGAGCCCCAGTAGCTAGTTTCCTCGAAGATAGTGATCATGTATAGCAAAGTATGAGTAGAAAATAATTAATAAAGATGAGATGCATGGAGATCAAATCGGATTTGTTAGTAAAATACTTTGCTCCAACCATTGGGCAGAAAGAAACCGCGTTTAATAGTTGTACCAATAAATATTGATAATATTTGTTTTACTGATTTGTTGGCCTTGTTCCCGCATGCGTTGCTGTCCATATCACGTGCCTTATTAATTAATGCCCTTCACAAATTTGATGCTCTTGCAAATTCAATGGGCCAGATTCCCTACCCAAAGCCATTAATCTCTTTCAAATTTATCTAAAGCAAGAATAGTGTTTATATAAAAAATGTTTTAATTTGAAATTGTGAACTTCTAAAATTTAGAATAAATATTCATACAGTTGTTATCCTCACAACTTGCCATGAGTGTACATGGAGTTATAGTTTATTTTGACCCAAAAAAAAAACTTTAACTGAAGATACTTAAATATATTGTATTCAATTTTGTGATAGTGAAGATGTATAAGTAGTATCATCTCAAGTATATCAGAATAATAGACTCTCTTTTTGTGTAACAAAATATGGAATTTTGTCATGGCAGATATATGAGGAAGCAAAATATACTTTAGTTTATGGCTTATTTGCTATTCATAGATGAAAAAACTAGAGCGCCCCTTAATGTGGGACATTCATAAATATTAAGCCATGAGGAAATACATTTTGAAGATAATTATGATGGAAAGACAAATACTTCCATCCTCAATTTATGAGAGGTCTCACCATATTTAAATGCTCGCCAGCTTCCCTCTCTGCAACTGCAAATCTTAAGAATTCGTCTGGCACTGGCATCTTTAACTCCGAACAAACGAGTTGGACAATTTTTCCTGTCACAGCTCCTAATGACACTTTGTTTAGGGTCACTGCAATAGCAAACCTGTTTGCTGGATCACAAAACCCAGTGGACCCACCCATTCCTAAGTGCCCAAACACAAGGGATGACCCTTCGTTTGAAAACCTCTTAAATCCTAGACCGTAACTCCCACTTTTCAATACTAAATTCTCGTATTCTCCTTTACCCAGGAATTCATCAATAATCCTAGGATTCTCAAAAAGTTTTCGTGGATTACTATCTCCACCATCACTGCTAGTATTTCTAGCCTCATCATCCTTGAAATCTATCAAACTATACTTTTCTTCACAATGGTTAGTTCTATTGATTAAAGGAATAGCTGTTTCATCCCTTCTGCGACATTTCTTGTGCTTTCTGGTTCTGGAGGCTTTCTTCTGAGAAGAGAATTTTGGGACGTGGGGATGACTTCCAAGTAATGGCTTAGAAGCAGCAGAATGAGGGGGTGGTATCCTGCCACCATCAGCTAGGGCTGCATAGAAACGTGCAAGTACCCGAGCTGATAAATGTCCATTAGCAGCTGGTATGATGGCACGGCGAACATTAAGCAAATTGAAAAGAGGTAGAGTGGTTGCAAGTTGAACAATTTGCTGTGGCTGGAAAGTGGAGGGTAGGTCAGAACGAGTGGAGATCCCTGACAGCATCCTTATATCATCTGTATCTACTGTCAGAGCTGCAAGACGTGATTCCACACCTAGATAGAAAACCAAAATCCAAATATCAACTTACAAAGATTTTTGGTTTCTTCCTACTTTTAATGATTACACAAATAATAATTAATAGAATGAGTGTATTGTATCCACATTACGTACACAATTACATAGCATCCATACATAGGCAAGAAAAAAGTTTATTATTCATCCAAACTTGCCTGGGGGAATTCCAATATATAGCTCTCATTCAACATGGAGGGGGCTAACTATTGCTTCTTCAAGGATCTCTTGAAATTTCTTGTCAGACGAATGTTGTTTATCCAAATGATATTATCAGTCAAAACATAAACTACTGTCAGAGCTGCAAGACATGATTCCACACCTAGAACGAATGTTGTTTATCCAACATGGAAGGTGGATGGAGCATTAGTGAGCTTAAAGGGCATAACCATAAACTCATAATGCTCTTCGGGGGTCTTAAATGAGATTTTGTGTTCATCCCCAGCATTCATTCTGATCTGGTGGTATCCAGACTTCAAGTCTAACTCAGAGAATATATATCGCAGCACCCCGAGCTCATCCATTAATTCATCTATGACAGGGATGAAAATTTTGTCTGGTATGGTAATTTGATTTAGTGTCCTGTGGTCAACGCAAAAGCGCCAACTCCCGTCATTCTTCTCTACTAATAACATTGGGGTGGAGAAGGGACTGGTGCTAGGTCTAATTGCCCCAGCTCATAGCATTTCCTCCATTAATCGCTCATTCTTGTTTTTTTGTGAGTGTGGGTATCAGGAGGGCCATATATTTGGGGGTTGGGCCCCTCCTTGAAGTTGAATCTGGTGATCCTGATCTCTTTCTAGTGGCAATCTTGATGGTTCCTTAAATATAGAGTTATAATCCCTTAGTACTTCTTCAATCTCTCTAGGTTGTTTATGTTCCTTCTATATTTCTAAGGTCCCAAATTCAATAAGAAATCCCTTTTCTTCAGACTTCATAGTCTGTATCGTAGTCTTCAATGAAATTAGCTTCCTGGAAAGATAAGGGTCCCCTTGCAAGCACACTTGGGTTTTCCCGGGCTTAAATTCCATAGTTAGAGCATCCCAATTCACTTTAACATCTCCTAATGTCTTCAACCAAGCAATGCCGAGTATGAAGTTAACACCCCCTAGTTCAAACGGGAAAAAAGTTTGGACTACTCGCACTCCTTGCATTTCCAGTTGCACTCCCGTACAAATTCTCTTCCCAGTAATTCTCCTTCCATTGCCAACCATAACCCTAAAGCTGCTATACCCCTCAAATGTTATATTCAATTGTGCTACCACCTCCAAACTGATAAAATTATGAGAAACACCACTATCAATAAGGATGACCACCGCTTCCTTTATGATCTTGCCCATAATCTTCATCATATGATTTGCTGTGTAGCCCATAAACAAGTGCATGGAAACCTCTAAGTTCAAGTTATCCATCTCTTCCATTGGTTCTACTAGTTCAGTTATGTTTTTATCTTATGTCTGCTCTTTGGTTACGTCTTCCCCTTCCTATCCTTTTGACATTAACAGGACTTGTAATTGCCGATTCCGACAGCGGTGGGTGGGTGAATAGTGCTCATCACACCGAAAACATAGACCCAACTCCCTCTTACATGCAGCCTCAACTTCTGAGAGGCGTCTGAAGTTGTTTCTTCATTGATTAACATTACCACGTGTCTGCCCAGCCCCTCCCCATGTGTTTGCCGGCACTCTCTGGCCATCCCCAACCCTTCCACCGGTCGTTCCTCTCCCCCCGGTGTGAATATTCCCCACTACTGGTGTAATTGTTGTCGTGGTTGCCCGGGATTGTGTAAATACACGCGGTGGACCAGCCCAAGATGTCGTTTGCTGTTGGGTGGGTGTTGTTTTGCTTGTAGGCTCAAACGTGTTAGACCGAAACTTCCTGGACTCCCTGCCTTGTCGAGGACCTAATTTCTCTCTTTAACTTTGTGAGCTTGACCCATTAGTTGGAGGAAGGTCTCTGTTTGATTCATTTTAACCTCTGCCCTGATGTCTTCTCTTAATTCATTCAAGAACAATCCTATTATAAGCTCTTCTGGGGTGATTGTTAACGGTGTGGACAACAGCTCAAACTCTTCTTTAAATTCAGTAACTGTTCCTGTTTGTTTCAAAGCTGCCAACCTTTCATACCACTTACCAGCCTGAGATGGATGAAATCTATCCAACAACTTATCCTAAAAATCCCTCTATGAATGAAATCCTCCACTTCCCTATAGCCATTGCAACCAATTTAATGCCCTGCCCTCTAAACAAACTATCACAGCATCTAATTTCTCACCTTCTGTTATTACATTCACTCTAAAATAACGTTCCACTTTGAACAACCATCCTAAGGGGTCCTCACCAATGAAGATAGGTAGTTCTAATCTTCTGAAAAGGTTTTCCCTATCCATTTCCTCCCTCAGTTGCTTTTCCCTTTCTCTAGCCATATCATCCTCTCTTCCTCTTCCGTTAGACCCTTCAACAGAAGTTTCTCTTCTCCCAGTAGCTCTTCCCCTATTTTCGGGCCTTAGTTTCCCTGAGTCCTAGGAAATATTCCTAAATGACAGTAAGTTCATTCCTCATCTCTTCCATCCCTTGTTCCAAGCTTTCTATTTTTCCTTCCATTCTAATGATAACCATTTCCCTTCTTCTTTTTCTTTTTTTTCGAACCACGCTCTGATACCAAAAATGATGAAACCTAAGTTGTATAAACTATAACTAGATTCCTGGTATTTTATTGATAAAAGGATAGCAACAAAACTAACCCAATTAACCAAAACAGAATTGAAATAGCAAGAAACGGAGGCTATGATTCCTCTGTATTACATAATTGAAACTTGGCAGCTAATAATGACAGAAAAGAATTAAAAATAGCAGCATACATAGCACCAGGAACCTTCTCTTTAGCTATTGGGCGCTAGAATCCCCTCCCTTCAAGACCCAAAACTCTGCATATCTAGAACTAATGGTTTACCACTTATTTATAGAGCTTTTAAGCAGTCCTTCTTGTACCCAAGACTCCTACGGCATCTACACTCCTAATACTAACAATTTCCTCCTTTATCCAAACTCTTAGAGTCCCTTCACAAGTGGACTCCTACTATGCTGCCCACAACCATTCCATGCCCCTCACCAGCAACATGGATTATTTTCCACGTGACCCATGGGACAAATAAATGTCACTCATTTTCCTTTGATAGATTTTAATTAGGAGTGGGGCCCATCAAGCTCCAACTAAATAATCTAATAAGATTTCAAGAAAAAAACTAATATATCAAAATTAGGACAATATTTGAGAATACCAGCTTCATGATTGAAGTTGATTTCTTTAGGAGTTTCTCTGCATCATTCATCTATCATAGGATTAAAGTCATATTGCGGCTTAGCCCATGTTATCCAGTCAACAATTGACTTGGCATTCTTTAAGTCCTGATAACAATGTAAGTCCAACAACCAGTTAAAAACCTCAATTCACCTTTTTATCCAGACATCGTAAAGGAGAAAACATACAAACCTCCAGTATGATTGTCTTCACACCATCATATTGAACTTTAACAACAACCTTCTGCCCATTGAGTAGAGTTGCACGATGGACTTGTGCTATCTGCATAGAATAAGTGGCTCATAAATGGGACTGACTTAACTCAGTCTAGGGTAGATAATAAATTGATAATAATCCTTAACTAAGTCATGCAATTATTTTCCACTAACATGAATATACTCAGGATCTCATCGATGCTGTAGCCAAAGGTTCATTGACAAAGTTTGCAAACAACTCATCCAATAATTTCCCCAACTCTTTTTGTATTGTGCCATAGACCTTGCAAACATAAATTACACGTAAGTCTAGCAATGATAACAACTAAATAGAAATTTGTGATTTCTATGTAGAATAGTGATAGAACTCCAATTAAGTGGACATATTCTAGAAAAAAAAGGGCAAAAGGGACACTAGCCAAAGGCTATACGTGACAAGTGATTCGTAAGAAAAAGAATGGGTTGAGTAGGTTACAAAAGGAGGTGGATGGTAGGGGAGAGGGGGGAGTATTGAGGTTGTCTTTGAGGGAGGCTAACATCCCATATCGTTAGTTTGGCCTGGCTGTGGCTAGGAATTATGTTCTTCATTCAATTTACTTCATTTTCTGTGTTAGTGAGGTGTTTTCTGTGAGAGTCCATCAATGTGTTATGTTCTTGTATTTTGGTTGGCATTTTCCTTCACATTTATTACTTTCTATTATATTTCTAGTACTATAGGCACTACTTATCATTATATCAGTATTTTCCTTAGTGTTTTGGGAGTGTTCTGCGTGTATTTCTATTTTATATAATTTGGTTTCCATCAAATAGTAAATGATAGCCTTATCCTTGTCCATGGAAGAAAAAGACCAAAAATACAGCCAAAGGATAAATCAAAATCCTTTCCAATGTCAAAACATACGAGGGGAAATCATTTTTCTTATTCAAAACCTTGTATTGCTAAACATTGGCCAAAAGGCAATATTTTTCTTTTCTTTTTTTATGAAAACTAAAATTTTAAAAAATTAAGGAAAAAAAACCTCTTGCAAGGGGTGAGGAGGGAGAGAATCCTGTAACTGCTTTAAAAGGCGTATGTATGCTTCAGGAAGCACATCTGCACGTGTGGACATATATTGCCCAAATTTCACCCACAAACCTTCCAGCTCTATTATAATTAAAAAGTCAATTAGACAATCGACGAAGTTAACCTTATAATCTAGGTAAATTATTAAGGCCATTATGAATACTCTAATGCGTCTTCTGTAGATGTTTCCCCATCCCATTCTTTCAGGTGAGCTACAAAATGGAAGCAAAATTACTTTGAGGCCAAATATCTTCTTGAAGACAAATAAAGCATAGTAACTAGCTAGATCTCATACTATATACTTCCAACACAACAAGCACTGACAAAGTTAGGCAATAACACAATTATAAAAGCAGTAAGAAAGAACCAAAAGAAAACCAATAAAAAACATATGTGATTCACCGCATTAATATATGTCCATAAGCTCCATTCCCCATAACTACACCGTAAATGAAGTATCTCCATGTTGATCTTATTGAGCAAAATAATTGAAGAAAAATGTAGAGAGGACGTATATAGAAGTGTAGTACTAGCAAGGATATTGAAAAGCTCTGAAATTAAGAAACATACAGATAAAAGCACCACCCTGCTCAAATAATTCAAATTGATATTTCTGGATTTGTTAAGCTTTCCTCACACCATTGCAGAGAGTCTACTTTCTAAGGAAAAGTTTAGTACATCAACATTCAAACACATATATGTAAGATACTCCAATATTTTGGATGCCCACTATGCTGCCTTTGGTATGTCCATATCATATTGAAATGTAGGTATGTAGGATGCCTTGGAATTTAAGACCCCCCCTCCCCCCTCCCCCCCAAATTCTTGGGTATCGCATGCATTTTTTTTATAATTTTCATATTAAAATTTGAGATCTTAAACTTCTCTACGCCCAGTATACAGCCCTGTTATCTTACATTCTCATGTTAAAACGACAACATACTAAATGCCACCTAAAAGTTGGAAGTTTGTCTCCCTAAACCTACCTACAACCTAACAAAATTGAAAATATTCAAATATAAAGAAGAAAGACAGGTAGAGTCCCAAAGTAAATGCACCTAACTTTTGAAATCATTCAAATATATAAAGCCATATGTTAAAAAACACGTGCATTGATCATACTACGTGAAATAAACATGTATATAACAGTAATACAAAAGATGCTTTGAATATGCATTGATCCTTGGAACGCAACCCATCTGGAAATGACAGGTACAGTGACTAGCAATTAGGTAATATCTCCGAATGATCGATCAAATCGCCATTTTACAGAAGAAAAAAACAAAACTCAATATAAATTGATATTATTCATGATCGAAGGAGTTCGTGAATCAATTAAAAGGCAAATTACGTGAGCGACATGGACTCCATGAACACTCACCAACAATAAATGGAGAAAAATGATGAAACGGGAAGGAGTTCACAGGCACTTGATAAACGCATGGAAAGTGAATCACATTCTCCAAAACCAACGCTTAAAATCCATATCTGAATTCCTAAAACGAAATTGAGATACTGTTTTGTGGAAAATGAGAGCAGAGTCGTTACCTGAATTGCTTAGATGAAGTCCTTGAAGAAACAGGAAACAGAGAGCACTAGAAATGAAGAAAACCTTCGTTGAAAGTTTAATTTAGAGAATGATACGTCTGCTTCAGATGCGGAAACTAGAAATTTCCTTTCCCATTTGGCTCAGAGTGTAATATCAGATGGTGCCTAAGAGGTCGATCAGTGGATGACACGCAATCAGGCAATTTAAATATTTTTCTACCTATCAACCAAACCATGCAACCGCTCAATAGTCAATACTCACAAAAATATATTAAAAGGTTAATATAATTTTTTGTTTTTAGAGAGTTTTAATTTTAATGTTAATTTTTATAATTTAATTTTATTTAATTGAATCCTTATAATTTTAATAATTTTTACTTTAATTTTTATAATTTAATTTAATTTAATTGAGTTCTTACAATTTCAATTATTTTTATTTTGATTCACGTCATTAAAGATTTATTTAATATTATTAATATAATTATTAAAATGGTCAAAATTTAACCGTATGACATATTTACATGTAAGCATATCATGTAAATAATTTTTTACTACTTTAACAATGATATTAACTATATTAAGTAGAATTTAACAGTAAAAAATTATTGAAATTGTAAGGACTCAATTAAGTACAACTAAACTATAGGGACCAAAGTGAAAATTATTAAAATTATAAAAATCAATTGAACAAAGTTAAATTATAGAGATCAAAGTAAAAATTGAGTAAAACTGTAAGGAACAAAAGTTATATTAACCCTATATTTAAATATGAAAGTTGTGTGTTTCCAAAACCTAAGATGTAAATTGGGGAATATATATTTAATAGTAAATTACTCATTATTAACTAAAATTTAAATTTAATCTTAATTAAGTCATTTATATGTGTAAAATACATTTTGTAAGAAAAAAGGTTATTGCTATGCTTCATCACTCTTCTTGTATATTTTCCACGTAGTACTTTTTTGTTTTTATCTTCCATTGTCATTTTTTTCATTACTTTTTTTATTTTATATTATTTGGGTCATTTTTTATGTATGGTAATTTTTTAAAACATTTTTAGATTTTTATATGAATTTTTACTTTTTCTTTAAATAGTAAAAAATTCTACTGTTTCCGTTCCAGAAATACTATTTAAGCATATTATTCAAAGGAGAAGTAAAAAATTTCAAAACATTTCAAAAAAATGACCATACATAAAAAAATGACTCAAATAATACCAAAAAAAAACCAAAAAAAAAGTGGTGGAAGATAAAAACATAAAAGTGTTACATGGGATGTGTATGGCAATGGTGGTGTAGCTTAGTAAGAGCTATAAAAAAAGTTTGTGAAAATTAAATTATTTATTTATTTATTCTTTCTTAGTAATATTTATGTACAAAAATAAACAAAAATACATTAAATCAAATTTAAATGTTTTTAGATATATAAATTATTTAACTAAATTTAAATTTAAAATTAAGTCAAATTATAATTTTTTTTAACCCACAAATCACAAATGTATGTTTATATTTTTATAATAAAAAAATAATTTAAAGTTGTTTGTTCATATGGAAAGACCAACCCTTTGATGGTGACAATGGTCAGAAAGATAAGATGGCATTATATTAAGGATGAATCAATTAATTATCACCTTGATTAAATATAATATGTGGATTTACCAATTCGTGTAAACAATATTTCCTCTTCTGAAAAGCATAAAGAGTTTATAGTGAAAATAGTGTTTGGAAAATGGCAAAGGAATATTGAAGGTGCTCAAATATTTTGGTGTCCTGTCTTCAACATGGATATGGAATTTAAAATTTCTTAAAACCGAACATATATTTTTCTAGTTTCATATGGTGGTCCAAACAGGTTTAAATTTCTTCCCGTCCCTTCTCACCAAAACGATTTGGAAAACAACTTCCCAAGTCCCATGCATTGATAGGGTGAACTAGTGAACTACTCCTTTCATTTAACATTGAACCTTTCTAATAATACAATAAGGTGGGTGCTATGTTAATTATAGGGAATGTAAGTTTTATTTTATTTTTTATTTTTTAATTAATAATTTAAAAAAATCATAACACAGTATTCAAAAATAAGTAAGAAAAAAATCTCTTTTTTTTTTTACTTTTTTTTAAATTCTTTTAAATTATTTATTAAAATTAAAAAAAATTACTCCATAAATAACATTACAAAAGCCATATAATAAAGTTTGAAATTTTTTAAGTATATCTAACTGTATAATTTTATAAATTAGACTAATTATAAATTAACATATGTTGGAGATAGGGCTTCTTGGACCCCACCTCTAACATAATATTAATATTTCATATTTGATATGGCCTACTCCGAGATTAGAGTAGTTTTTTATTTTTATTTATGTTTGTTTTTGTTTTTTTTTCTTATAATCTTTATTTTAAGAAATATTTTAAAAAATTAAAAAAAGTAAAAGAAAAAAATCAAAGATTTTTTTTCTTTTTTTAATACTTGTATTATGAAGTTTTTTTTATATTTTTTAGATTCTTTTAAATTATTTCTTAACAAAAATTATAAAAATAATAAAAAAAATAAAAAACTACTCTTGAAATATAGCAAAATTCATATGACATATGTATTTATTTATAATTAATCTGATTTACAACAAAATACAGAAATAAAGTCTATTTAAAATTTCTTTAATAACGTCCTCCTTTCTGGGTATATATATGAAGCAACTCAAAGCTGCTTTAAATAGCTTCCAAATATGGTTGGTTTGTATAAGTTTTATTAGGGCAGTTATTTTAATTAATGCTTTTCATCTTACCAAAAAATATAATAAAATTTCATGTATATTCTTATTAATTTAGAATAATTTATCATATATATAATAAATTGTTTCTATTTTTATATATTGAATAATATTTTATAAAAACAAAATTTATAACACCCATGCTTCAATTATTATTACTTGAAATAAATAATATTTACTTATCTATAATTTGTTTAATATTATTAAATCTACATTATATATTACTTGAGTCAATCTTAAATATTTTTTTGTTGATATAAAATAATATTTTAGAAAAATATTAGAAGGAAATAAAAAAAGTGAGGTTTTTAATCCCCTCGACTGCCACATGTCTCCATTTAAAAGTGTTGTGTCTTTCGGACAGAACACCCGGTTCCCTACCTCCTTAAAATTAACACTTAACAGAACCTCATTTTCGTGTCCTTTTTGGGAGAAGGGAATTCTATTCCTCTGGCAACCGACATAAGTGGCATTACCAGATGAGCCACATCTTGGTCAATGCTTTGACTATTTTTAAACTAACGGTTATTGCACTTGCCACGTCATTATGGCAGATCACCCGGTGAACCCCTCGGGTTGAGTAGCATACCCCTTCACCAGTCAAACAGAGAAAATAAAAAAAAAACCACAGAAAATTAAGAAATGTTCACCATATTTGACAATCATCGTTGAATAATGAATATCGGAGAGTAGTTCTCTGTTCCTCTTCTTCTCGGTTTCATAGCTTTGTTGCGGCAACCTGGGTTTCCATGGCGCCTCCGAAGCTCGTCGTTCTGCTTTTTATTTGCCTTCTTTTCTACCATATCAGGGCCGATGTTTCCATCCATGACTCCGATTCATCAGCTCTGAAGATCCAATTGGATCAACTCAAGTCTAAGATCCAAACTCTTGGTCAGTTCTCATTAGAAATATTCAAAACATTTTTTTTTAAATTATTCCTCTAGATTTTAGTTTTTCTATTCGGTTGCTGATAAAAACCGAAACTAACTGAAAAAAAAAGAGAAGAAAATGGAAAAGACGTAGTTTAAGATCGAACGTAATTTTTTCTTTTCTTTTCCTACTCAAGAGTTGTTGATAATTTTTATTTTGGGAAATGAGGACAATACTATTTTCAAGTTTTTCCAGACATTTTAATGTTTGTTATGGCAACTACGAAGGAAAATCCTTAAAAAAAAAGATCAGGACTTTGACTACACTGTTTAAGACTTGTGAGTTTGAGAGTAATGATGATGTGAGCTTTAGTTTATGAGCAGTCTAAGGTTACTTTTCACCGTATTAAGCTGAGAGTGCCATAATTCAGCTTACATGAATTTCTGGTATTAAAATGGGGCTGGATGGAACTATAATGAAGTTGTTAATAAATAAAATCTAAATCTAGGGTTGCCAAATTTATTTTCAACAGATGAACAAGACACAATTATCAGAGAATTTAAAGTGTAAGTTGAAACTTTGTTAAATCATACGCTAAAACGGGAGGGAGGTGAAACTACTGTTGTTTGCCACTTCTTGGTTTGGGATTTACTTATGGAAGCAGGATTTAAACCATTTTTCTTTTCCTTGTGAGTAAAAATTGTTTTTATGGCTTATGAGACTTTTGAGATGTCATATCATGTCTGTAAGCATGTGTACTTTAATGTTTGTAAAAATAGTTTTACAATATATACAAAGTTAACCTCCGATGATGTGAAGTGGGTTGTGATGCTTTTTCTCATGGCTTATTTGAAGAATCTGGAATCAGTGAAAGATTCCTAGAAGTGAAGAAGAAGGATGATATAATAGCAAAAAAGGATAAAATCATTCAAGAAGGCTCAAATAGCATTGAGTCCTTGCGGAATGAAATTGTTGCTATCCAGGTAAGGTGTTGGCATTAGAATTGGCAAACCAATTTTTCTCATTATGTTCCCAGTTTTCAATTCATTATGGAAATGTTGATGTATTACTTCAATGAATGCAAGCAAGGGAAATATACTTGTTTTTCATGTCTTATTTTTTTTTTTTCAGGTTGCAGCATTCTGAAAAACTATTATAGACGGAATTGCATACTCTAATATATGTTGTAATCTCTTTTTAGTTGTATGCCAAGGCCCTTTTAAACTAATTTTATACTATGTCGTGTTTTTCCTCCTAGAAAAAAGGAACATTAAATGCTGAGGAGCAGGTGGGAAAGGTTCATGCACGTGCTGGTGAACTAGAAAAGCAGGTTTGATATGGATAAACTGGAGGATGTAATATATTAACAATCCATTCTTGCCTACACTAAATTCTTTGTTCAGGTGGACAAGCTTAAAAGGGAACTTAAAACACAAAACAGGGAGAAAGCGACCTTGGAAACCTGGGTACATGAAGGTCAGAAGAAGATTCATGACTTGAACTCAAAGCTAGAGGATGTAAGTTCAGTGTTTGTCTAGATTGTTCTATCCTGCTCTAATCACGTCCTATGTATTTTGGGAATCAGTTTCTTATATTTATACACGACATTGCTATATATAATGTTTATGTGTATTTGTTCTTCTTGGAGTCATGCATCTAATTTTCTCTGTTGAAAATGCTTCTGCTCAATTATCCTTTCCCTCCCATAATATGAGGTGCTTAGTAAAAAGTTGAGCATTTATAAGCATATCTGCTATACCTTGTTTGTTGTATTCATTAAAGAGGGATACCTTCCTCTCTGCTTACTTAATCTCTACTGTTTTGATTTTTGTGTCTTATTCTCTTTTCCCCTTCTTTTTAGGTGGTATCTGCTGAAAATTGATGTTATGATTATAGTCACATTTTCTAGTTGTAATCAACATGCTTGAACAATACTTTTACTAGTTTGTTTATTTATTTTTCTCTGTCCAGTCGTCTTGCTGTTCCACCCCCACTACCACTGCATATCTGTTACTTTGCCCAACATCAAGTTGGGCAATTTCTAAATATGGATTAGTTGTCAGACATTACCTCCTTGATTCCCCAAATAAACCTCCATTGACTTATAATTACTTTCATTTTGTTATTTCTGTTCACACACTTTTGGGAACATGGTATATGCACATCTATGACTAACCATATTTTCTCTCTTTACATGCACTAATTTTGGGATTCATTCATCACTCCTCTTTCTCCGAATGGATCATTTCTGTTATAAGAGTATGGATATAAGGATGTATAACTGAGAGGGGACGCTGTTGGCTATGACAAATCTAGCAATTGAGAAGTTTGTAATTCGTATACATCCTGTAGTTGTGTGTTATAGAGTATGGAGATGCTCATGACTCATGAGTAAGATGGAGAGTTAACTTACAGAGTTGCCTTCCTAAGTTGTAATAACAAGTCTGGGAATTTATTGATCTGATTGTTTTTGTGTTTAGGTCTTTACTGCATTATAATATGGGTTTTGGCGTGGAAGGTGGATTAACCTTCTACTGGTGGAATGAATTCTTTGGTTAATAAACATTGGTGGTGGTGTACAAGAAGAAAGATTTCTTCCTTCCATATATATTTGCATCATTCTATATGGCTTAGAAACTTAAGTTGTCAGCAGTACCATGGCATCTTTTGATAGGTCCATGCTCTTTAAAATATGTGTGTGTGTGTGTGTGTGTGTATATAATGTGATCCCCCCTTCTCTAGGTAAGGGGAAAGTTACTGGTTGGTAATTTGGTATGTTTCCGGTTAGACATGGCTTGATGTGTAACCCTCTCTTCCACTTTTATTTGTGTATCACTACAACATTATACTGAGCTGTTAATCATAGTTTTAGTACACTATTTATTGATGTTGTCTTTTGGATGATCCTACTATCATTTGAGAGCTAGGAAATGATAAGCTTACTAGTCTTAAATCCAATCATCTTAAAAAATGGTATCATGATGATGTTATTTTTTATTTTTTAACAGTATACACTGATGCCAATTTAAAATTTTAATTATAAAAAATTGTTTGAGAATGATATGGTGACTTGAGTAGTGCACTATCCACAGCTTCAAAAGATAAATGAGGAACAGAAGACGAAAATTAGTATAACAGAGCTTGCTCTTAAAGTTTCTGAGGTATGTTAGTTATTTGGTTTTCTTGTCTAAATTGTGCAAGATTCTTGGTGATGATTTTCATGGCAGATTTTTTTTTTAAATAATTATTTAGGAAGAAATGATAAAGGCAAAGTTTGAGGCAGCAGCCAGAAACAAAGAACTAACGGAGGTAATAACTCAGTTGAATATGTCTACTGTATATTTTTCCTACACACTTGTAAACTTTGACAGTCAGTTGCAGATCTCGGAAGTAATCCAGGCTAATTATTAATTGTGTGCTTGACACTGAAGAAATAGTTTCAACCCTTATATAAATAAAGTAAACCTTGCATGAATGGCAATGAGTTCACCTATGGTAGCTGAAGTTTCAAGGGAATTTTTGCAAAAGACATTATTATGATAATTGATCATGGGGAAAATTATTTGTTATTGACTGATTGAATGTCATTGCTTAGTCTGGATTTAGGCCCATAATATGTGATACACGTGGTGGCAGTGGCAGAAATTGGTAGCTGCTTATTTTTTGAACCATTGTTGTCTGTTAGTAATTTCTTACACTCCGGGACCGGATTGTACTTCTACAGAAGTATAACATGGTGATTTAACTAGGTGACTTGCTATTATGGTAGTTTTGGCTTGCTTTTGCCAAGTGATTCTAATTTCTGGATGGGGAATTTAGCTGATGCAAAAAGAGTCAATCTTAGGATTAGAAAGTGATGGGATCTCTAGCAAGGCATCAGCATGAAGAGAGGTCTTAGATGATTTTTCATGTGATCATTTGAGATGGGAGTATGATGTCAAGGTGAATATTGGCTATAAATCTAACTAAGCTGATAATGTAGAAAATATTTTTGGGCTCTTGACCAAGTGTTTAGATATATATTAGTTTGACCCAAGGTTTACAATATAAGAAAAGGCTGTCTGAAACACAGGAAGAGGGTTTGTATACATCTCATGAGCCATGAGCAATATGATATTTTACTTATTTTGGTGGCTTAACCAGTTTCAATTTTGTTTATCACAAGCAGCTGCTTCTTGTAGCTAGTAGTGAGCAATTTGAAAAATTTCCTTTCAGTTCTCTGATACCTACTGATTATATGAACAATTTTATTGGTGCATGTTTGGCATCTAAGTGATGCATATTGATTTTAATGATCAGGTTCATGGCGCTTGGCTTCCACCTTGGCTTGCTGTGCACTTGATCGGCTGTAAGGTGTGTTTATGTCATACCCTGTAATACTTTGTTGAAACGGCCTTCTTCATGAGTATTGAAAATTCTTCTTTTTTTGCTAGTCCTTCATTGAGACTCATTGGAATGAACATGGGAAACCTGCTTTGGAAGTGATTACTCAAAAGGTATCCTATCGGTTTTTATTTTGGCTGTTAATCTTTCTTATATACATGTTTTGACACTTCTAATCAATGATAGATCACTGCTTTAATTGTTTTTCAATCCCTACAAACAGGTCCTAGAGAAAAAGGCACAAGCTGGAAAGTGGGCTGAACCTCATGTGGAAACAATTAAAACTGTGAGTCATCTTTTGTATCTTTTAGATTTTTTTTATTAATGTCTGGAGATGCTTCTATCTATTTATGTGGGAATAATGGAGTAATGGACCATCTATTGGCATGTATTTCTAATCAGCAGTGCATTATCTATTTGATAGTAACTTCTACTGTAACCATAACCAGTAGATAGAAGATGAACTTCCTTCAAAATCTGTCTGATTTACATATACTAGGTGAAGTAGTTGATTTGTTAAATGCCCAAGTTAATTGGTCTAATTGGTCTAATTGGATTATATTCCTTCTGACCCTTTCTTTTTCTTCACTTGAAGAAATGGATCCCAGCTGTAAAAGAACAGTGGTCTGTGGTGAAAACTACTGCTGAACCTCACGTGCAATCATTAACTGTGAAAACAGTTGAAGTTTATGAGGTGTCAAAGAATGCAGTCACTCCACATTTAATCAGGTTACAAGAATCTGTAGATCCTTATTATCAGGTATATGTCTTACTGCTTCATCCTAAAGGTTTGTTTTCTTCGCTGATGTGTATCTTAGGTTATTTTCTAATGGGTGACAGGAAGCTAAAAAGTTGAGCAAGCCATACATTGATCAGGTTGCTGTTGCTGCTAAACCTCATGTTGATAAAATACAAGTGGCTTTGAATCCTTACGCAAAGAAGTTTGTTCATGCTTATGGGAAATTCTTGGAATCAGCTACTACATATCATCTCCAGGTATTATGCTTCATCTTTTTTTGTGCTATTAAAAAATTTTGTAAAGTTGTTGCACTTTACCTGCAATCATTACTGATACCAACACGTGTATAGACTATAGATCTTTACATAAATGATGGGAAGTAGCTGTTGTTTCCTTTCAAAGGATCCTTCCTTTTGAATATAAATGAGTACTGATATGCTAATCTCTTTATTTTTAGGTACCACGAAGTGCCTTGTTATTGACTTATTGCCTCTTACTCTCTTAGTAGTTCAACCAGATAAAATGAATGTATGAAGCAGTTCATTATGGTTCTTGGAATTTATTACCTTGTGTTTGTTTTTGTGTGACCAATAAAAGAAATTTAGTCAAAGCTAACCTGGTATTGTTGCATCATCCTAATTCTGCTTACGATATGCTCTTTTCTTGACTGCTACTGGTCATACTTCTTGCTTTGGTATTGAGAGACCATAGCATAATTCTTTAGTGATGTTGGAGGAAAATTTGCTTAAATATGTTTATTTTCAATTTTATTATATTGTGATATTTGACCAGGATTCTATTTTTCTGATAGCATGTGACTGCTCTTACGTACTATTTCCAGCATGAATAATCACCCTGTTCTTAATTTTACACTCTTGAAGAGTTCTTTAACTTTTCTACTACTGTTCATCAAGAAATGGAAAGATTTTGCGCGGTATTGACATAGAAAGGATAAATTATATTATGCTTTATTGAGTGTTTTATTTTCTTTTGTTCTTAAGGTCCAAGCTACTGTCCAGGAGACACTGAAAAAACATGAGCTTACTAGACCTCTTGCTACTAAGGAGTTGGAATGGTTTGCGGTATGCATAAAATGATTTTGTATGCCCTAAGTAGCAATTTCTGAAATTGACAATCAATGATTAGGTTATTTGACAAATGCTCTGTCAATATGCAGGCCTCTACTATTTTGGCCTTACCTGTTATTTTACTGGCTAGAGTTTTCTCTTCCATTTTCTGGTTAGTCTAAAATGGCCTTTTCAAAATTCTTGTGCCGAGTTTGCTTTTTGTTCATCTTTGTGTCCTTTTAATATGTTTTTTTTTTTAATTTGGACCTGTTTACAAATTCTTATCTGTCTGCTGCAGCAAAAAGGGAAAGAAACCGGTTCATAATGCAAACTCCCACCATGCTCGTCGTAATGCTAAACGAGGGCATCCAGACAAGTAGATAACTTGCAGTTGTTTCTTGCATTATTTTTGGGAGAGCAATTGAGGTATGCTCCATCATTATTGCCTTAGATAGCTGTATGTATGATGTGAAGACTCTGAACCCTCATCTTATAGTCTGTTATCGTAGACCTTGTTTTCTTTACCATGAGCTCACGTTATGTATGGTGTCGTGCTTCTCTGATAATTATGAATATAATGTCTCTGTAAATTTTAACAGAATAAATTCCTGGGCCTTCTTGGATTGTGTCACTTCTTTAGCTGATCGTGCTGTTTTGTGGGACTTGGTAAGACAAATTTAATTTCCGTCAGTATAAAACTTAGTAGAGTTTGAGGTGAATTATTCTTAGGTGTTGAACTCAACCCTCTTAACTTTCTGATTTTATCTCAGAACTGAACCCCTGCTTAAATTTGTGATTTTATCTCAATATACATAAAACCAGAGCAGTGAAAAATTGAAAATCCAATTTACTAAATTTTAAGATTGGAAAAATCTTCTTTAAGCTGAGAAGCAGATTTGATTTATTTACAGTGTTTGTGCATTCAATCTTATTGCAGCCTTATGCGTGCCAGAGTAAACATTCCTCCTGACTTTTATATTGTTGCCATCTAATATTTGTGAATCACATTTTTCTCCCCTCTTTCCATTGTTATGGCATGGAATTTAAACAGCCATAGACACGTAAGACCATTGCTTTTGAAGATGATGGTAGAGAACATTCAGGTGCCATAGCATGTGTAATCTAATGTAAAGTTCTTTAACACCACCAAAGCAGGTCTTCAATCTTAAGGATTTGTTTTCCCTGTTCAACAGATATTTAAGCAGGTTACTATACTTGCATATTTGATGGACTGTATTTGTACAAACTTCCTGGTGGCTGTTCAAGCTCATCTTTTTAAATATAGCAAGGCATAACTGATGAATATACCCATCTCTTGTGACTTCAATCCCAAGAGTAAAAACTACCATAGGGTTAATCTCCACATTAGGGGGTACACCACTGTAGAAGAGATCACTGTCTACCTTAGGAAATTAGTAGCCTGAGACAGATTTTTTTTTTCTTAGTTCAAGCAAGTATAGAGGATCAGATGCTTTTGACTTTTACAGATAAATAATATGCTAAAAGTTATTTGATACCAAAAGTGGATTGCAATGGTGACATTATCTGAGGATCTTGTTATTAGAGAATCACCCTCAGTTGATTGACAATGAAGTAAGTGGGGCCAATTGCTTTTGGAAGTTTACAATTTTTTTTGGAATTCGTCACTATGTAGTGCGTGGGGAATGGACGGTTGAAAGGGGTAGTGCTGGACATATATATCTCTTATGTCAAGCGTCATAAATGAATTAGCTCGTGTGCAGTAGCATTTTCTTATTTAGTTAAGAAGTTCACTGTTTTATTGGTGCAGTTGAGCGTGGTACTGCATCTTTTGTTTTCTGCTAATCAGAGTTTTGATATTTCTCTGAAATTACAACGTTTCTATTTCTTGCAGATGGTTTTCCTGTTGCATGGGCTTCTTCGGGGCTACAGATTTCCTTTTTTGTGGACTTTGAAGCTTCTGCTTTTCATCTTTGGGTGAGGTACCTTAAAGGATATGTTACACTGTAGAGCTGGACAGACAAGATATTTAGGTGTTCTTGTATTATGGCTGTGTTATATTTGTTATTAGACCTTTCTGTTTTTTTTAAAAAAAATCAAATGCTTGACATAGTAAAATGTTTCCACTTCATATTTATTTATTAAAATCACTAAATCAGAGTTAGTTCTGCCTGTTGAGGATGTCTGGTGGAGTGAGAGGTTTATGGACAGAAACTAATTCATGGCTTATTCTTCACTAAAACTTGATGTTTTAATTCTTCTGGATTCTGCTAAGCCGTAGCCATTGGGATAACATACTAGTATATTCTTCCCGCAGTGAAAACGGTGGAGAATATAAGTGAAGACAGACAAAAAAACACTCCACACCCACGGGTCACGTGTGTAATCATAATGCGATGAAATGATGTTTGTATACTATAAATTCTTACATCAAACATATATCAATCATTATATTCTCTCTTTCTTCCTATTAGTATGGGTCCCATACTTTCTCACATTTTTTCTTTAGTATAATTTTCTTAAAAGTGTATATTTAGTGTACAAATTTAGGTGTATAAATATAATTTCTCAATCGATTTGTTGGCTTCTCAATTTGCGTAATCTGTAATTAATCATAACAACTATCTGGTGTTGTATTGAATTAATGGGTGTATCATCTTCAGATCGTCTAAATAATTATTACTTGAATGCTTTCAATTTTTATAGATTAATAATATTTATACACTATTTTGTATATATTTTATTTTTAATTATTAATATATTATAAAATAATGATAATGACATATAATAGTATGTAATATATAATAATAAAATAAAGATGTGAGAAGAAATATAAAAATTATGTAAAAAAAAATAGGATATGAATATTATTAGGTACAGTTGGGAACAATTTTTACTCAAAACATGTGACAATCATTTTTGTATTCAAAATGGTTGCATTTGAAAGGTGCCTCTGGGTGTTAGCTAGGGGGTTTAAATTCCTAAATTGATTCAAATTGATTATATCAAATTAAATTAAATCAAACTGTTAAAAAATTGATCAAGATTAATTTAATTAATTTTTTAGTAAAAATCGAACCAAATTAAAAAAAAAAATTGATCATTACATATATTTTTATAATTTTTATTTGTGTAGGTGTGTTTATAAGATATTTTTATTTATTAAAAATGTTGTAATTAAATATTTAAATATTATAATTTTATAAGCTTTAGTATTATATAAAAAATTGTATTAAATTTTTATAAAATGTTTTAATTATATTTTGAACTATTTAGACTTAAATAAAAAATTAATTAAATTGGACCAATCTAAATTGACCTTTAACGTTTGGTTTGACTGGATCTTGTTATTTTGAATAAACCGAATAATTTTTATGATTTTATATACAAAAATAGACTAAAAAACGCATCTAGTTTTGGAGAAATTAAAATGTTTTGTTAGTTTTCTACTAAATACAGAAGGACCTGTGCAATTAAATTAAAGAGAGAGAGAGAGAGAGGAAAACCAACAGTGGACTTAATTTGGTGAACAAAAAGAACACTACTCTCCGCTACTTGTACTGCCATATGGTCCTCTTGTTGAATTGATGCCATATAATTTCACACTGGAGACCTAGCTGCTTAAATGCCTATCAGGCTCGTTGAAGGTCTAAGGCGAAACCAAGACTGGGCTGGGGCAAAAACCAACAAGCTCCTCATATTAACTTGTCAAATGCATGATCAACAATTGATCATCTTCCAATATTAGACTCAGTTTAGGGGTTTAATTTCCGAGTCCATAGCTTTGTGATATTAAGTGAGTCATTGCTTGCTTCCGTCCAGAGTTCAAGCTTGAAGAATGCCTCGTGGAATGAGTACTTTCTCAATGCTGTTTTTCAAGCACGAAACTTGCAAGCAACCATCTTGTGCAATGCCCAAGATGAACTAAGGTTTACTTAAAACGGCAGCAAAGGGAAAAATCCTGGTCCATCAGAACTTTAATTATCTCCTTTTTTAGGAACATTGATAAATTATTACCATAAGTTTCAATCAAACTAGGATCCCTACTCAAATTTCCACCCACCCAATTAGCTAAGCGGATGTCTTAACTCCTCGTTTTATGTCCTTGATCCAGCTATTTTGAAATACTATATACTATTCTCCAAATATATATGCTGTAGTTGGTCTAATTAATTTGTGATGAAGCTGAAGCCTAATATATATGCTGTAGTTGAAATAAAGAAGACTTTCTGAAATAATGTTAAATTTCCATGAAAAATAAAAATCAGGTTTAATTCGAAAGTTTTGATAAATACTGAAAAATGACTATTGTTAACCTAGCTTGAAAGGGTAAAAATAGTGGAATACTTGCTGATAGCAATGCATCAAATTGCTTTTGTGTATGCAAAGCAAATCATGATATTAGAAGTGATGCTTCCTTTACATGCACATCCTTAATTAGTCGTTAAAATAGAGTACCGTGTTGGTCTGAAGGAATTTATTTCAGACTGCTTTTGTCAACTTAACTATGTTCGGCGACCACCATTTGCAGGATCTAGACGCCAATCAAATTCTTAAAGTGGTGCTTTCTATATTCTAATCAATATCAGCGATCAGTGCTAATCAACAGTAAAAAGAAAACAATGAAAGCTTCGCACAGATCATCTCAGATCTAGACAATTTAATATCTTGATACTTGATAATAATAACAAGAACATTCAAAAAGTTAATTACTTGGTGAGGTACAAGAGTACTAGGGTTGCTGGGTATTTACCCAATTGAAACTTAAGTACACCAGAAAAAGCACAAGTTCATTATATCCTAATCCGACTAAAGTCATATATATTTTTCATATATCTAACAAACTAATGAAGGTTTCCCCATCAATTTAGTAGGAAGGCCAGTAGTTATCTAAATCCACACAATGATCCATGCCAATATACCTATTGCTTGGAGGATTTGGGTTGCTCATTTCTGCAGTACCATAACCTACATTCTCTGCAGCAAGAGAACTAGGGGTCATCATGTTGGAACTGACATCATGTGAAGTCATCGACGGTTGCATTGGCCGCAGAAGGGGTTGTGTTGTGGCTGCCCCTCCTCCTAAATTCAAATTCAGCCCGGAAATAGTGAAGCCTCCTCCTCCTGCAGCCGTTGCGGGGTAGTTCATCATGGATTGCATTGGTAGGTTGACGCTGGTTGAGCCACCCCCTCTCAAAACCCTAGCAACCTCTGCTAGTTCTGCACTGCTCACGTAATTCCTTCCATAAAGGAAATGAGCAGGATCACCCACATGCATCATTGGTGGTGGCACAATGCTAGGACCTATTTCCAGGCTGTAAGGGTTCACTGCTCTTGTATGGTTGGAAGGGTACTTTTTTGCACCACCACTCTTCTGGAATACTCGGCAAACCACCCATTCATCCTGCTGTATAAATTATAAATATATATGACAGTGGGCGTAATATATATTAATTCAGGCCAGGTTTTTTTTTTAAGCAGAAATAAAAATGAGATATTTATGGATATACCCAGTAATTCTTTTGGATTTTGGAGTGTGTTACCTTGTTATTTCTGAAGGTGGATTTTGAGTGCATGCGATATTCATGCATGACCCAATTGCTTTTCTCTCCTCTGGGGGCTCTGCCTTTGTAGAATACCAAAGTCTTCTTCATACCAACCAACTCTGATGTAACACTGTTGAGGATTTCCTTGTCTTTCCCTGTGGTTTTCCAGTACCCAGTGTTCGTTGCTCTATTGGTTCTCACACCCGTCGGGTATTTCCGATCTCTGAGACTGAAGAAGTACCATTCTTTTTCTCCCATCTTCGCCTTCCCTTTTTAATTCATGCAAGAATTGGTTATAAAAAGATAACTTTAATTTAGATACTAGAGAATATCCATATCACACGAAATTCGAACATCGATCTACCTTGTGGAATAAAATTAGCGTCTCATATTCTACTTAACATGATGAAAGTAGAATAAGTTCATCGCTTGCTCCTATATGAGGAAACCCTAGATATATAGTGTTTTAATTCCTATTTTCCGAGAAAGAAAAGGAAGAGTTTTAATTGATGAACAGGAAAAAAAAAAAGACGAATGGATCAAGGAGTTGGGGGACTATTTTTGGTCAAATGGGTATGCAAGAATAAAGAAATTATTGGTGCAAGAGTAAAATAAATAAATAAAGGTTTTAGATAACAAGTACCAGGCAGCTCCCATGGCTCGCATTTGTTGAGATCTACATCAGTTACTGCTCTTCCTGTAAAACTAGAATCTGATATCTTGTTTATAAGATAGCAAGTTATGAGTTCTTCATCAGTAGGATGAAATCGAAATCCCGGTGGTAGGGTTTCCTCCTTTGCACCACTCCCTTCCATTTCCTTATCCCTTCCTTCTTTGCTTGCTTCTTTCTCCTTCTGTATCACATAAAAAGCGACATGATCGATCATATACATGCAAATTGCTTAATTACTTAGAGCTTCAATTCTCTAAAAGATAAATGAAGTCTGATTCTCTAAATCCCCTATTCACAAGAGCATACCCTTTGAAGAAATTAACTAGAAGAAGAAGCAAAACCACTTGAAAAGTATTTAGGATCTCGATCTGTGATTAAATGATCGACTTGCTTACTTGCATGGAGTGAAACCTCTTCTTCAAATGGGGTTTTGATGCTTTATAAGTCTTGTCTCTCATTCACTTGTAAAAGAAACAGTGACTTGAGGGATACTGCAACATCAAAGTATAGAGGGAGACCAAGGGGCCATTTCTTACTACTAATCAATCACCATGCATGAGAAGTCAAGGAATTTAAGCATAAAGGCACTGAAGAAAACAAAGAGGAGCTTGTTTTCGAAGCTTTCACCAAATGTGGGTCTTCACCTTCAAGTTGCATAGACCAGCTGTAAATTCCAAGAAAGATACATTGCAACTTGAATTACCATCTTGACCTCGTCATTATGTAATTTTTTAATTACATTAATTATTTTAACTTCAGCTTTTTATATCTTTCAATATGTAACATTCAACGACATTTTCTTAATTAGTCAACAACGAGTTGTACGTAAACCGTGTGGTTGCATAAAAATTTATTAAAAATTATTTATATAAAATATTGTTAATAATTAAAAGAAATATCCAGCCTTTCAAATTCATTACTTTTTTTAATTTCACTTTATATTAACAATTGAAAAAAATAAAGGTAATAACTAAATAGATAATTAGTGCTCCATTAATTAAAAAATAAAAATAAAGAGAGCCTCCACTTCACTTCACAAAAATTCAACTCATAATTTTTACATAAAAATAAGTAGATAATTAAACAAAATATTAATTTTGATAAGATTAACTTTGAAACTTTTAGAGGTAATTAAATATATAATGGAAGAAAGAAAATGCATCAGCATTTTTTAGAGGTAACTAAAAAATAATTGAATAGCAAAAACAAAAAGAAAGAAAAAAAAGAAGATAATTAAAAATACTTACTTCTCAATTAATTAGAAAAAATTAAGGAAAATAAAGAGTTTTTGCTTGATACAATTACTTAACATATTATTAACGTTTATAGATAACTAAATAATAACTTAAGACAACAAAATATAGAAATAAAATTAATAATTAAAAAGATAACTAAAGAGATAAATAGAGTTTGATTAATTAAATATAAATAAAAGTATCCACTTGACATAATTTCTTTATGTATCATCAAATACAATAAGTATTTATTAATATATTAGATGACTCTTTAACGTCTAACTGCAATTGGTATTTCACCTATATTTTTTTGTTCTCTTTTTTTAATATTCTAATACTACTTTGTTGAGGAAAAAAGAAGAGTGTGAATTTCTCTAAGAAATTTATATAGAAGTGTGCATGAGTTATTAATTAATACACTATACGTAAATTATACTAATCTAGATACATAAATTATCATACTCTAGGTACATAACCAAACATTAAACTTTAACATGTAGAAAATATTAAATTATTAATTTCAATCATTTAAGAAGGTTTATATGAAAATGTGTAAAAAATTTAATTAATACACAATACATAAATCACATTAATCAAGATAAATAAATTTTATTCTAGATACATATAATCAAGCATCAAATTTTAACATCTAAAAAATATTAAATTATTAATTTTAACAATTTAAGAGAGTTTATATAAAAGTGAAATATTAAAAAAATTTATTAATTAACTAAAGACTTTTTCATGTAGGTAACCAATGGAGGTTTATAAAATTTATGCTATTAATAGACAGGTGACAAAAGTTAGACTACTAACTTTTATATATAAATATTTTTCTGCGAAACACTTTGTATATCTCAATAGGCCTTAATTTCTCTTTGGTTTCTTTTTTCTTGAAAAACAAAAAAAAATATTCACATAAATTATTCTCCAAAAAAAAAAAAGGAGAAGACTCCTCTACCGCCCACATTAGTGGGTGGCAGGAGAGTTTGTAAATTTTTTTTTAATTTTTTTTTAATTTTTTTTTATTTTTTAAAATTAATTAATTAAGTTTTATATCATAAATTTTTTTTAAAATTTTTAAAAATATTTTTATATTTATTACAGAATTTTTTAAATTACAAATAGTAAAAAAAATTATGAATAAATAATAATAAAGATATAAAAAAATTTAAGAAAAAATTAAAAAATATTTTAAAAAATAAAAAAAATTTTAAGAAAACATAAAAAAATAAAAAAAAATGAACTGTAGATTAGAAAAATCCAAAAAACAATTCTAAAGAGCAGCCACTAGCCCGTCGCTAAATAGCCCGAAAGGGAGAAGAACCCGGACACGCATGGATTTCAGAGCCATGCAAGTCAATCATGCATACGTGATATGGTGGGCCCTACTTTATACCTAACATAGAGATTATCTATGTGGACCCCATTGTGTGTAAGTTAAGACTTAAGACAGTGTAAAAGTCAAAATTAAGGAGCAATGGACGAGGAGGCTACAACCACATGAAGTTCCCTGAGGCGCCAACCACCGGAATGTAGAAATGGATCGTTTCTCTTCGCCCCCACCAATTTCCAGGTTTTGCCGCCCTTGCCTTCTTCTTAAGTTCTTAGTCCCTTTCGTTTTTGCTTCCTTCAATTTCTTTCCATTCATCATCAGTTTTACTCTAGCTCCACCAGCCTTACTAGGGTATGCTTTAACTTCCTTTTAGTCATCTTCAAATAGTCCTTCTAGATGACTTATTTATACTTCTAAAATATTATTTCTAAGAAATTTGCATTAACTTAAATGTCCAAATTTAATTTACATATGATTTTCAAATATATATATATATATATATATATATATAATACTTATTCGAACTGGTACTAATTATTGAATATGATCTTTGAATAATACTTTAGAAAATGTAAAAGAATTTTTCACCCTTTTTGGCCTTCACAACCAATGACCAACATAATTATAACTTGTTAACCCACTTGCACGGATGGGATATTGACCAAATTATCTTCCACAGTTATATTTCTTAAGGGCAAGTTAACCTACAGCCACGGTATAATAACGTTTTTATTTTTTTTTATTTTTTAATATTAATTAATTATTTTTTTATGTCATATATATTTTAAAATTTTTTTAAAATTTTCACTTATGAATAAATAGTATAAGTAAATGTAAAATATTTTAAAAAATTCTTAAAAAAATATATGATATAGAAAAAAATTAATTAATTTTAAAAAATTAGAGAAAAGAAAGAGTAATCGCCTATTTCTTATTCTCATCATGGCTTTTATTGATTGGACAATCAAAAGACCGTTTTGGAGATCATCCTCTAATAATCCTTACCCTTTTTACTTTTTCATACATTTTCATTTTAGAGAAGTTTGAGAGATTCTTTTTTCCCATATTCATATTTGATCATGTATTTGTGATTGAAAATGTAACTCCAATGATTATAATTTAATTGCAGTGAAGTGTAAAGGTACATGTGATCATGCAGTGAAGCAGTATTTTTTTTACAAAAACTGTATATATAAAACTGTTTTGTTATTTTAGATTGTTTCCCACTTCGTTCTCTTGTAAGTGGGGGGAAAGAATCAGTTCCATAATTCATTATCAAACACTTATATTTGTTGGCAAGAAATTCATTTGCCCCGTGAAACATGCTTTCGCTATACCGAATTCAATTAATTGAAGAGCTTGGATATGCTGGGTTGACGCATAACAAAGCACCAAAAAATTGACTAGGTCCATATCCTATATATGTCGTATTATTATATATGCAAAAATGTCTTCTGCCATTAAGCTTCTTCTTATCTTCCATTTCCTAGAAGGCAGAAGCTAATGTAAAAACTTGCAGAGATAAGAAAATTTCAAAGATCCGTATCTTGACCGATTATTGGTTTTAATTATTTCTTTTTATACCGTTTGCTCCTTGAAGTTACATTCGTGTTTGACAAATTTGATGAGGATAAGGAAGTTGCAACCGATTCTAATTAGTCCTCGTGTGGTGTTGAGATAGACTTGTGGGTAAATACATGTCATAAAATGACCGTCTGAGTATTGGTAGGTATTTTACAGTGGAATATAATGACGAGTCAAGTGATTTCCTTCTGCACTTTTCTCGCTGTTGCTGTATCTAGAAACTTATCTATATTATAACTAGTTAGTTCCATATATTCCAGCTCCAACTTGAAGCTGCTGCATTAAGTCATCTTTGTTGAGCTGCCAACAGTACTAAGATGTAATTAAATGGTAATAATCACTTTCGCAAAATATTGCGTAAGCGGTTAAGTAAGGGATTACTACGTGCGGCCAAATTAGTCAATATCCTTGTTCACAAAAATAAACTTGGGAAATATCATTGAATCATCCACTTTGAAACGTGTTCACATGAATCCTCTTAAGTAAAGTTTTCTTTTATTATTAGAAATCCTAGCTATACACACATGTATGTAAAGTTCTTCATATATATGTGATGATTTTGTTTGAAATATCGAGTGGTTCTTTATTGATTTTGATCCCTATTAAGGCGTGGGGGGGGGGGGGGGGGGGGGGGGGGGGGGGGGGGGGGGGGGGGGGGGGGGGGG
>JASKGM010000008.1:3530983-3548766 GCA_034509205.1 Ceratonia siliqua
TTATTGATTTTGATCCCTATTAAGGCACCCCCCCCCCCCCCCCCCAAATAATTAAAGCAAAATATGGGTTTATTGACATTAATATCCCATACTCTCAGATTTAATTAATTAATTAGCTTGTTAATGCTCATGAGAGGCAGAATCCATGTGTTTTAGTTTCCTCTTTTTCTGCATGATCAGTTGGCCTCTTATAAACTTATCATTAAATGACCGTAGGTGTTATTACCTTAAACAGTTGCATACAGAGTTCCTTTATGTGCCAAATAAGATATTTCTTCAAAGCATTTTTGCATAGGTTAATGTTATGTGATTAATAACTAATTTTTTCTTCAAATGTGAAAGCTGTCTTTACGTGTTTCATAGGCAGGTCGATTTGTCGGGATAATGAATTATACATTGTTGATATTTTTCAAAGGTTGGTTAGTTATGATATTGGACAGATTCATAGCTTTAGCATTGATATATATTGAGCAATAATATTGATGGGTTTTAGAGCCTACACAAATTTGCAGTATCCATCTATCACAATCCATTGCTTACTTATCATACACTTCAAATAATCTAATTTTAAGTGTCTCAATCATGTTTACCTGTTCCCGAAACATGGACTGATATCTTTACATTATTGAAGCTGCTAATTCAGAGGAATGCTTCATGATTGACAGGCAAATTGGTTTATATAATGGGTAAATCGGGACTGTAATTATAAAACAGTTGCTGAAAAGCATCATTCTTTTGTCATTATTTCCATGCTAGTGTATGAGCTGATCAAGTAATTAACAGCATATACATAAGAAAATTCAGTACTATAAAAGGATATTTCATCAAATTGAGACTGACTTACGAGGAAATAAATATATGGTAATTTCAAATATCAGTATATATGAGTTCATCTAAAACTTCAATTTCTGGCGTGGGGGTATTTATGTAACTAAATAGTATGCAATATATATATATATATGCATGTCAGTCGAATCTGATGAAAAAGAAAATCAATTAGCGGTTTTGGTTAATTGAGTGAATTTGCAGATACTAGTAAATAGTCAATGGATTGTTGCCTGTTCTTTCTTTCAATTCAACACCCTAATCCAGACATGTCTTCCTTATAGTTATTATATGTTGTTTGCGTCAATCTAGAATAGCCATGACAAAAGCAGTTGTTGGACGCATATACCAAGATTCAAAGAAGTAGAGAACATGGCTTATACGGATGCAGGAAGTAGCCTACTTGTTCTTCACTTCAAGATTATAAAACTATTATAATATTCAATATGCTTACTATTATTGCATTAATGCAGCACTTTTTAAGATGAAACAATGTTACATGTTCTTTTATGCAATAATATATAACAAGCATCGTAATTTGTAGATTCAAATACACTATACTACTGTAGCCCTCTGACATGATAGCTGTTGGGTTTCAGAGGGTTGAGCAGCAAATCCACAACTAAAAAGGTTTTGGATATCTGCTTACACACATGGACTTGATACAGCGACCAAACTAAGATTTTCCTTGGAGTAGTTTACCATAGGTTAAAATTATGTGATGAATAACTGATATTGTCTTCAAGTGCAAAGGCTACCTTTAAATTGTTATGCATAAAAGGTTAATTTGCATATACATATAGTCTTTTCTTTGTTCATACTTCGTAGGATAGTTATGATATCTGAATTGGAAAGATTAACCGTGGTTTAGCGTTGAATTATTAAGTAAATAACAATGCAGCTGATAACTTAAACAAATGTGTTGGTATCTATCGCTCATTATTCATTGCTTTCTTATCATACACTTCAAATAATTAAGCTAATTTAAGTGACTCAATCATCACTACCCCATCTGAATAGTTCGCCTTGCTAATCTTTACACAGAAGCTGCAAATTCAAAAGATAATCTGAAATCCTAGAAGTATGTTTCAGGAGGGAAATTTCTGCAAGATTGTGAAAAAGTACTCCTCGTTTGGTTTTCACTACAGGCAAGGCGTTTTGGTATGTCAATTAATGTAAGTCAAATCTGCTGAAGTTAATAAATGTTAAGATCTGCAAACTGAAACCACGAACTTAAGTCGTTCCTGGTTAAGTGAAGTACTATGTTTAGCCAAAGCCCTAAGCCTCCGTGCTAGATAAATATCTTCTGTTGTTCTTTCAATTGACTTGACCTCCTTTAATTTATTGATTAGCCACACAAAAGAAGCAGCCGTTAAATGCATACCAATGTATCAAGATTTAGAAGTACAGGAAGACAAGATCATCCTGACATAGATTGAAGATTATAAAACAGTAATCCCTAATTTTTCTATAAAAATTAAGCCTGGATTTTTTTTTTCTACTACTAAAAGTATTATATGCTTTTATCTGTATATAACTAGCTTGTTAAAAATTTGAAGCTTTATGCATACTCTTACTCTTTTGTGAATTCTATAGCCAGGAATGTAAAATCAAAATCCACACATCCACATCTTGTGACTACTTTGTCAACTGTTATATAACCAAAAATCATAAATTAAGTTTTGCTTATCTATTCATCCAAACACCAAATTAATTAATATATAATCTTATTAATTACATTACATTTTTTGACACTTTAATAGACACGTCTTGGAACATCGATTTTTGCTTGTCAATATCACTTTTAGATTATTAATCTTGCAATAACTTTGTCTCTTATAAAGATGAAGTGGTTGATGAGCATTTGTCACAAAGAAGGGAAGAAAAACCCTAACCCTAACTAAAAGTTACAAGTCGTACTTGTATAGCTACTTGTCAAGCACTTCAAAATAAAATACTAAGGCTGCAATATATCAGTTAACATAATGATTAAAATAACATTATTTTTTGCTAATGCATCAATTGGAAATTCATATAATTGAAGTTGTTAGACTAGTTAGAATGCAAGAAAAGAAATATAAGATTATTGGCGTAAAATTTTTGTTCCCAAAGAGGACAAGATATATATTCAAAAGAGTAGTTGCTCGTAACAGAAAGGATAATCTTCATAGTTGCCCTATCAAGTGGAATGTGCATGTACAGAAGCTAGAGCAAAACTTTTACTAGAATTTCTATGCTAAATCTAGTCGTCTTTTTATGTAAGTATTGGTGAAATGACAGTGTTTCCTTACATTTCTTGTACAAATCATGGTCAGATAATTCTTTTCATTCATTGAAGCCAATTTTTACAAAAATTTTGGTGTTAAGTAGCTTTCTAATCTTCCGTTTTCTTGTACAAATTAGGATCATCTATATATGTTAGGTTGGAAAAAAATAGCAAAGCTTGCCCATATGTACTTGTGGGTAGACTTTGTACTTTCAGGGATCGTAAAGTGCCCGAAACTCAACCTATCTGCAGGACACGTTTCTGGGGCACTGAATTTAGGGAACTAAGTGAGAATGATGGATGAAGGACAAAGAAATCTTACAAGACATGTAAGTAATAGCATATGGATATCTGCAATTGGTTTGCTTGTTAGTTTGCCTCCGATGAGAGTTGAAATCTAGGAATAAATTAGGACGAACGAGACAAATGTATATGTCTGATTAGGAGTTGAATTAATTGTAAAGGATTTTTTTTACGTGACCAAACGGAAGTTAGAGCGTAAAATATTTTACAAACTATTCCAATTTCTTACTATTACATCACACATTTAGTTAATTACAAGTAGTTTAGTATTCAAATAAAAAAAAGGTTTAATATTAACTAGGAGTAATAGTTCAATGGATCATGTATTTCTTTTAGGGTACGGGAGTTTCTTATTGTCCAAGTTTAAAATTTTGTTTATTTATTGTCAGATTTATCTCTTGCTATTAAATACCACTCACTCCACCAGTACTTATTTCTTTGGTAGATAACCGTTAGATTTATCTCTGAATAATTGTATCCAGTTGCCAATTTTTTTTTTAAAGGTAATTTGATTCATTCACTATCCCTGTGAGGATTATTGGCATGCTTCAAAAAGATATTGCCACCACCAGTCTCTTTTGACTTGAACTGATACGTATCACCGTTTGATAATAATAGTAGATTATCTTAGGTCTGTATTATGATCAAGACCCCTTATTTCTAAAGGAAAATGTGATCCATGCCGCTACACTCCTTTAAGGTGTCTATTGTGTTGATCAGTAGTCCTGGCAAGAGAGCATATGGTTATGGGATTTTCTATAATGATTTGGTATGTCTTGCTCTTTCAAAGCTTGCCCACATGTACTTCTGCGTAGACTTCGTAATTTTCTAATAAATATGATATGTTCAAGGCAATTGCAGATACAAATCCAAATCACCTTTCATTAGCCACTATAAATAATAGACACATTTAATAAACATCAGTAAAAAAAAGGAACCAGCTAGAAATTCAGCGTTCTAGACCTTACACATTTGGCTTCTCAAGTTGGATTCCTGAAGAAAGGATGGTCAAGGGTCTTGCCGAGATGTTAGACGTTCCGGCGGATCGATATCGTATGTCAATAAGCCATATCACAAAGTCAGTAAAAGACCATCGTGAGGAGTCCACATGTCCGTGATACAAGATCCTGCATGGAGCATCATACCAACTAAAATATCAGAAAATAATAGATAACTCATGCATTAACAGACTGACGCCTCACAAAGGCCCAGCAACTACTGATGGGGAAGAACATTCCCGGTCATTGATTCAGAACTTGGAAATCAGTAGACTGCAGATGTACCATAAATCAATTAGGAAAATGAAATATTAATCTTCAAAAAGTTTATTAATAAAAGAAAGTAAATTCTATAAATCCACTACTTACTTAGACCTTCAAACCATATGCTCAGGTATAGGTCCCAACTCCCAACACGCTCTCCATCATCGCCAGGCGCTCTAAGCTTTCATGAGTCTGAAACAATGCTTCACCCTGACAAAAGTTCCACATTCAAAACGCTAAGACCAACTGTTCTGGATTGAAACCATGCTTAATATATCTTGATAGTAGCAAGACTAACTGAGCAAAGTTCGACAAGAATACAACCAACACTCCACAATTCACAATCGTATGACTACCCTAGACCTGCAAATATAATTTCAGATGCATGTGAGAATATAACATGCATAAGAACAAGATAGATGCTAAACCCAATAGTCTTGATCATTTAGTCTAAAAAGGCAGGGTCGCGTGAAATAACAGAGAGCACAGTCTCTCAAATGACCCCGTTTCATTGAATTTTCATCAAAGTGGATCCAAGACAAAAGATGAATAATTTTGTGCACACTTCGAAGCACTAGTGAAAATCAATAATCTAAAATGTTCATGCCATGGTACCACAGGTTTGGCCAATTTCGATTTGTTTGACTTCTAAATGCTACTGGGAGAAAAATACCATAATGATCAATCTCCTTATCAAATAGGTAGGAACTAGGAAATTATAATAGAAAAAATGTACAAAACAAGAAAGCCATCAAAAAAATAGAGAGTACACGTTAGAACGAAAAAAATTACTTGAGGTAAGCTTTATGGAAAAAGAAAATAAATTATAAGCATAAATGACACCAATTACAGTACATAGGGCTCTCATATTGACCAACATAGAAAACATAGCAAACTGCAAAATATCCAGGATAATGCCATGCCAATTAAAAGCAAATGGGGCATAGTCAGGCATAAGTTCTATGACGTAAGCAAAGTCATTGTCAACATAAGCTATCACCGACATTTTCAATGGAACAAAATATTTGTCTTAAACATCAAGAATTGTCTCACCCCAGGCATCAAAATGTTTCAAGGATGGACTTGGAAAAGCAGCAGAGAAAAAAGTAAGAAAAGTAACACATTCTCACCATCCAAAAGCATATTTACTTACCTAGGATAATCTCGGGTTTGGAACGAAGTTGGTTTTGTGAGCAAACAAGAAAGGAGACAGCAACACAAATATATAATTTCAGTCAACTGCATAGGCTGCAAATGCAGCAATATAAATACATACACAGCAGAAACAACATGGGCAGGAAAGCACATTTAAAACAGCTTATACACTAAGACATAAACAGTACATTCATTCAAACATAGTCTGAGTTTAAATTTTCAACACCAATATAATCTTCATATAGCAGCAAATCTGTCCCATAATGGTCACTCCTTGACTGATTTGTTGCAAACACCCATCTTCATTCTGAGTTCTTCAAACTTGTTCTTGGATAGGGCTTCAGTCATCACATCAGCAACTTGATCTCCTGTATTGCAGTGCAGAAGTTTCGTTTCTTTTTCTTTTTCAGCTTCTCTAAGGTAGTGATACTTGATCCTTATATGCTTAGTTTTACCATGAAAAACAGGATTCTTTGACATAGCAACATCAGACTTGTTATCACAGAATATAACAGTAGCATCTTCTTGAGTCCGATTCAAATCTTGCAGAACTTTTCTAAGCCAAACAGCTTGGTTTACAGCTACAGCAGCAGAGATGTATTCTGCTTCAGCAGTTGATTGTGCAACAACATCTTGTTTCTTTGAATTCCAACTTATTACCCCTGATCCAAGATTAAAAACATAGCTTGAAGTACTTTTCATGTCATCCAGTGATCCTCCCCAATCACTATCTACATACCCAATGAATTGAACTTTTTTGTTGGCTTCAAACAGAATTCCAAATGCAACAGTTCCTTTCACATATCTAAGTACTCTTTTAGCAGCTTTAAAGTGCAAATCACTTGGAGCTTGCATAAACCTGGATAATAGACTGGTAGCAAACATAATGTCAGGTCTTGATGCAGCCAAATATAGTAGACACCCAATTCAACTTCTGTAAGTGCTGGGATTATTCTTCTCTGCTCCATCAACTTTTTTCATCTTAGCATTCTGTATAAGAGGGGTTTCAACTTATTTACATTTTTCCATCCCAAATTTCTTCAACATTCCTTTTGCATAACTTTCTTGACTAATGAAAATGCCCTTCTCTTATTGATGGACCTCCAAGCCAAGAAAGTAGGACATGAGTCCTAAATCAGTCATTTCAAATGCCTTTTGCATTTCTTGCTCAAAATTTTTCATCAAGTTAATATTGCTGCCAGTCACCAGTAAGTCATCAACATATAAGGAGACAATTAGAATATCTCCATCAGCTTGCTGCACAAAGAGTGTTGCTTCGCTGGGACTTTTCTTAAAACCCAGATTGACAAGATAGTCATTGATCCTACTATACCAAGCTCTTGGAGCATGTTTTAAGCCATATAAGGCTTTCTTTAATAAATATACTTTGTCTTCATCTCCTTTCTTCACAAAGCCTAAGGGTTGCTCAACACATATATCTTCTTGAATGTAACCATTCAAAAAGGCTGATTTGACATCTAGCTGGAAGATTTTCAAGTGATTTTGTGTAGCCAAGGCAATTAGAAGCCTTACAGTATCATACCTTGCTACTAGAGCAAAGGTGTATGAAAAATCCACACCAAATTGTTGCGCAAACCCTTTAACAACCAATCTTACTTTTAATTTGTTGACATAACCATCAGGATTTAGTTTGGTCCTGCACACCCACTTAACACCAATTACATTCTTGTCAGAAGATTTTTCCACAAGCTACCAGGTCTGGTTTTTTCTATCATTTTTATTTCTTCTTCCATAGCAGCTCTCCAATTTTCATCTTTTTTTGCTTCTTCATAGCTTGATGGTTCCAGAAATCTCACATTACATCTTTCATAGATACTAGCTAGTGGTCTAGTCCCCCTGACTGGAACACAGTCAACATCCTCTTCAAGTACTTCATATTCATCATCTCCTCCTTGAAGGTATATTGGGCTTTACTAATTTTTCTGTTGTTCAAGTCTTCAACTTCATTTTTCTCCTAATTCCAGTAGGCTTCTTCATCAAACTTGAGATTTTTGCTAAAAATAATCTTTCCAGCATTGACATTGTAAACTTTGTACCCTTTTACAATATTACTACAGCCCATAAAAACAGCAACTTTAGCCTTTTGATCTAGTTTGTCTCTTTTAATATCTAGAACCAGAACATAGCATATACTCCCAAAAAATTTTAAATGATCAACTACTAGTTTTGTTCCATGCCAGGCTTCAAAAGGTGTCATCATCTTCAGGGCTTTAGTGGGCAACCTATTCAAAAGGTACACAGCAATGTTGACTGCTTCTGCCCAAAACTTCTTTGGGAGCTTCTTTTCAAGAAGATGTCTAGCCATCTCCATTATTGTTCTATTTTTCCTTTCACTTACTCCATTTTGCTGTGGAGTGTAAGTAGCAGTTAATTGATGATGGGTGCCCTCTCCTTCACAAAAGCTATTAAAATTTTCAGAAGTATACTCAATCCCATTGTCAAACCCAAGTATTTTGATTTTGTAATCACTTTGATTTCTAACCAGAGCCTTCAAATTCCGAAAAATTTCCATTGCTTCTATTAGAACCTAAGGGCAAAAAGGACATAAGGGAAAGGAGGGAACAGTTATGGGAAATTATTGGAGTTTATGCAGCAGTTAGGCTATTTAACAATGGGTGAAAGAAAGGTTATGGAAAGGAAAATATTCAAGAATTGGGATTTGGAGAATGGCTGGCGTACTCTGAATGCCAGAGGGAGCGGCTGGCATGCTCGGAAATGTAGATAATCTATTCTATCTATGTTTTATGTTTAGTTGTTTGTTGTGAATAATATTGTGAGTGCTAGTGTGAATTATAAGGTTGTATCTGGTGTTATTGAATATTTTATATCATATAAATATAGTATTTCCTTCTTATTTTTGCCTCTGTAGCATTGGGTTCTCAACAGCTTCTGATTTTTGCTTCATGAAGTACACTCAACACATCCTAGTAAAATCATCAATGAATACAATAAAGTATCTACTCCCATTCCTCATAGGCCCACAAACATCAGTGTGCACTAATTAAGTTTCCTTGAAGCCCTCCAGGCTTAATTCTTGGGGAATGGCAGCCTTGATTACGTCCCTAATTGACACACTTCACACACACCAACTTCACCATAAATACAGGGCATATTGTCTACTAAATCATTTTTACTTAGACTTTTAAGGGCAACATAATTAAAATGGCCCATTCTTCTATGCCACAAAATAGAATTTTCAGCTGAACTAGTGTATGCATGTAATTCAAGTTCCTTTAAATCCACATAAAAGCCTTTGTTCTTCATCTTTATAGTCATTAATTCATCTCCATTTTGATCCATTATAATACATTCTTTATCTTTGAACAGTAAAGTATAATTTCTTTCCAACATCTGGCCAACACTCAAGAGATTATGACTGATTTTAGGCACTTAGAGGACGTTAGGAATGAGTTTAATACATGTGGGAGACTTAACAGCAACTGCACCTCTACCTTTCACTTCCACATAGTCACCATTGCCAATTTTGACTTTAGAATTGTAGGTGTAATCCAGCTCCATAAACTTTTAGCATCAAAAGTCATGTGGTGGGTGCATCCACTATCTATCAACCATGCTTCATTATTGTCTTCAACTATACAACAAGTAGCAACAAACGGCTCTTCCTCTTGCTGTTGTTATTGTTTTTCCACTACTTGTGCTTGCTGACTTTGTTGATCTCTTTTAACCTTGCGTACTTTTTCAATGTGTCCAAATTACTTGCAATGCCTGCATTGGATGCTAGGCTTGAACCAACAGTTCTTCTCTGCATGGTTTATCTTTTTACAGTTTGGACAATGTGGATATTTGGCATTTCTACCTTTTTTCTCTCCAAGCTTGCCAGCTTCAGCCTCTTTCTTATTCTTATCTTTCGTTTCTCCAATTTGTTTCTTGAGTCATTGATGTCTTGCCTTTATTCTTAGCAACTAAAGGCCATTCTGAGTTTTCCTTCATTCTTAAAATTCTTCTTTACTCTGTAGCTTACAGTGCATTAACAAGCTCTCAGAGAGTAATTTGTGAAAGATTTTTTGAATCTTCTAGGGAAGATATTTAGCTTCAAACCTTTCGGGTAAACTAACTAACACCTTCTCAACTATCCTCTCGTCAGTGAGTTCCTCACCAAGCAACCTGATTTGAATTACAATTTTCACAAGTCTATCAACATAATCCTTGACATTTTCACTTTCTTTCATCCTTAAAGCCTCAAACTCCCTCCACAGATTTAGAACTTGCATTTGCTTAGTCCTGGGGCTTCCTTGAAACTCTTCTTTGAGCTTGTCCCAAGCTTGTCAAGCAGTTTCGCCAGCCATTATCCTGATGAAGACTTCTTCATTCACAGCCGAATGCATGACTGTAAGTGCCATGCCCTGCTTCGCAATTTCCTCTTCGTGTCTCTTCAACTAAGCCAGTATTTGATTGTTTGGCAAAGGTGGTGGATTGTACTTTGTGTCCACGACCTCCCAGAGAGCACAAGCGCTCAAATAAGCCTTCATTTTGACAGCCCACATGGCCTAATTTTCTCCTGAGAACATCGGCAGCTTGTTGAAGCCATTGTTCCTGTTGAGCTGGAGAGTTTGACAGCAATCCCTCTAAGAACCGTAGCTCTAATACCACTTGTTGGTTTTGTGAGCAAACAAGAAAGGAGACAGCAAGACAAAAGTATAATTTCATTCAACTGCATAGGCTGCAAAAGCAGCAATATAAATACATACACAGCAGAAACAACATGGGCAGAAAAGCACATTTAAAACAGCTTATACACGAAGACATAAACAGTACATTCATTAAAACATAGTCTGAGTTTAAATTTTAAACACCAAAATAATCTTCATGTGGCAGCAAATCTGTCACATCATGAACACACGATTCTGATTATCAATGAGTAATACCAAAATCATTCAGCTTAATAGCACTAGACTTGGGCAAGCACCTGAATTGCCTTTCATCTAAGGAAATCCTCTGTACCATTCCAAGAATTTTCCCTAAATATATTATAATTAAGTCTAATACCCAAATCTAAATTTTTTTTGTACATTATAAAATGCTAATTACCTTACAGCTAGGAAGCTTTACATGAACAGAAGAAACAAGAGGTATATTTTCTGGCTTCAGGTCAGTGTGGATTGGTGTAGGTCATGCACATCTGGAAATGAAGAAGCACCGAAAAAAAAAAAGGTAAGGAAACACAGACAAGATAAACTGCATCGGAGGCCAAGAATAATTCACAGACATGCCACATATTCCAAAAGCTGTCATCCGAATTCCTAGACAAGATTCACTGGCAATGGGCAGTATATATTTCTCTTTAGCAAATCAAATAAGCTTAGTCCAAGCTTCTCAAATACCAGATAAGACCATTAAAATGCATTGAAAAAAAGGTTTGTGCTTAGTTCTCAAATCTATCAATAAAGCCCAGATGGAGATATTCAAAATACAATCCACTACAGTTGAAATTAACAACTCTATTTATTGCAACGTAACTGGGTATTAATCACCTGTCCTTCCTGAACAGAAAGAAGTCGAACAAAATAAAATTGAAAACATACACATGACATCACAACCAAATCGAAACCAGCCAACAGTCACCATGCAGTGACCAAATGACTTCCTAGGGGAAAAAGTGGAAGACAATGTATCCAATATTTTAATTATCCCATCCATTTTCATAACAATGCGAAAGGTAAGCCTTCCATAGTAAACTCCAAAAATAATGGCATATTTTTGCCACAAACAGAATGAACAAGATAAATCAAGGAAACACATTTTGTTGAAAGAAATAGAATTAGCATATTTACAATACATATGTGAGTTGCCTCTATCATTCTTAGCTAGATGATGAAGTACATCAACCTCAATCATTGCTTCATCGTGGTATTTTCTTATGCTTCTAGCTACCTTGATAGCCACATATTATCTGGTTTGACGGTCCAAACATTCCAAAACTAGACCAAATGTGCCAACTGAATTAGCAATATGCTGAATAACACAAACACAGTCACTAAACAATCAAAATCTTGTATTCACATGGCACTTGACCCCTAACCTTCACCCATCTAGATGAGCATTTTACCTGTTAAAGCATTGCAGAAAAAATAAGCAAATACTCTTATGAGAAGACCCTGAATTCACAATAGGATTAATACTACCAGCAAATGAATGTGGGGAAAAAGACTGGCACATAGCATCTACATAGAGTCATGGAATTTGACAGACAAGCCAATAACATCTACATGAACAAATGCTGAACTCATACGAGTCTGCTTAACTGATAATGCAAAAGTAAGGAATTAATTAATTAGCCAGAAAGTAGCGTCCATAAAACAGAAACTTTCATCTTCAACAGAATCATACAGTCAGGGAATCGGCAGGTTTGAATATAACTAGAATCTAAATGGTTTGTCTTTCCAAATCCATCCAAAGAAAACAAAAAATAGGGGAAAACAAATAAAGTTAACAAATTGCGATGAACTCACATCTAGGAGTGAGATTCGATGCATGCCTTTTCTCCACTGCTTCATCACCCAGCACCAGTGCTCATTGCGCCTACAAGAAATGAAGCAACGAAGGGCCACACCAACTCCGTGTCAGTTTATCATATCTTTCCCTGAAAACGCTAAACCTAATTAAGAAATCCAACCAGAGCAAAGCCAGGTAGCAGCAACCTGTGGCTCCGACGATGGGCCTACATCCCACGAGAGAAGAGGCCGTCTCCGGGTTCGCTCCCTTTCCATGTTTTTAATTTCAATGGCTACCCTGGACAGAATGGGAACCTGTCTTCCTGGGTATATCAGGTTCCTTCACAAATATCTGCGACCAAATGCTTTCTCACAAAAAGAAAATGCTCAATGAAAACAAGTTGGGGCTTTAGGGTCTTCGGTTGAACTCCAAGATTTCGGGGAGTAAATACTAAATAGCTAGGGAAGGCTTGAAGCAGAGAAGGTACAGGTGATCCCAGAGAAGAGGAAGGTGACAATTACACAGATCTGAGAAAGAAGATCAATAATAACAAAAGGATATCTTAGGGTTCCTTTTACACAACAACTCCGAGATTGGAGCTTCGCGCGAATTTGGCATGTGTTTCGACGCTGCCAGATATTTGGCGCCAAAACAAAAACACTAGTATAATTTTTGTATACTACTGTTTTTTTATTAGATGGGAGAATATAGTAAAATTTAAACCTTAACATTAAATATTTTATATTTAAAATTAAAAAAAGACCGTCAAACTAATAAATAATTGACAACTTGTAATAGTTTTTTTCTTAAAAAATGCTAATAAAAATTTTGATATATCTTTTATGAGACTTAAAATTAAAAAATCATTTGCGACATTTTTGCTTTTATTTTTTACATTTTAAATGTTATAATATATTTAAAATATTTATGTTTGCTATATTTATATTTAAATTTATTATTTGGTGTTAATAAGATGTTAAATTTTTGTATGATATCTCATAAATATCAATTTTCTAATTAATGTCATGATACTATTCACCATTTTTTTTTATCTCTTAGAATAAGTGATAAGTCTGTTTATAACAATGAGTTTATAATAGCTAATTATTTTATATAAAAAAAGAATAAATAGTACTCAACACCAATTAAAATTTTAGTGTCTATAGGGCAACTATTAGTATGAAAGTCCTCCTACTAATTTAGTTGATAAAATTCTTAATAATGAATATAAGAACCTGAGTTTAAATTTTGTCTTTACTAAGATGGGAGAGGTTTGAAAAAGGGAAAAGGTTAATTTTTGTAATACCATTAGTATTTAAAAAACACAAATAAACAAACCACTAAGTAACAAATCACAAATATTAGCCATAAAAAGAAAGTAGAAGGAAAAGGATAATAGAAGAATAAATTAATTATTTGATCATTTGAAAATAATATTTTTTAATTTGGTCATTAAAATTTAAAACATTTTGATTTAATATTTGAAAAAATAATTTTGCTTTAATTTAATTTTGTCCTTATTTACTTAATCATTATCAAATGAATTTACTATGGAGTTAGACATTGTCATGCTAAAAGTATGTTAGTTCATATTAGCAAATAAAAATAATTTCAAAGATATTAAATTAAGAAGTTTTAAATTTAAATAATTAATTTAAAGTAGAAAATTATTAATTTATTTAAAATAGAATGATGCTGCGCATATGTAACTGTCGAAAAATTCTAACGACATTGTTAGCTCACCAATCACCATGTTTTAAAAGAAAAGGGGAAACCGCGCCCACCGTTTTCTCAAACCGGAATCGAACACTACACAATTGCCTACAGATACCTCATAATTCCCACCACTGCACTGCGTCGTTGACTCTCTTTCCACATGGTCAAGCGTGCAATCCACGCGATCTCCACGGGCTCCTATATATCGGAGCCACAGCTCTCGCTCACTTCCTCACCCATCATTCGCCGTTTTCCCCAAATCGCGCCGTCTCACGAAAAGCACAAATAGAGAGATGCAGACTCTGCAACAGAAGGCGTCCGAATGGAGCGGAGTTCAGACAGCCGATGCTTTCGCCATTGATGACACCAATCTGTTTCAGAAGCTGGGCCTTCAAACCTTCATTAATCTTTCCACCAATTTCTACAATAGGTACCGTACACCTTACGCTTACTGAATATTTGTATCGCCAAAAAAGTTTTAATTTTTTTCTTCTTTTGATTTTATGCCCAGTATGTGAACATGATAATTTCTGGTTGGTTGCTGATAATTTGAGTATATTGGTTTCTGGGGTTGTGCTTTGACTTGGGAGTTGAGACCAGGGTGTATGATGATGAGGAAGAATGGTTTCGTTCAATATTTGCGAATTCAAACAAAGAAAACGCAATTCAAAACCAATACGAATTCTTCGTGCAAAGAATGGGTGGTCCACCTCTCTTTTCGCAGAGAAGAGGTGAGCTAACTTAATTTAGTATTTTGCTCAATTGATTGCTCGCAAAGTTTTAAGAGTTTAATTTCCGTATACAAAACCTAAAGTTTAAACTTTGAAGCCGACTATCAAAGCTTCTAATGACTTTAAAAAGAATATTATGACGGGCTACGAAAGGATGGGTCTATGTTTCATTCATGACACTCAACTATCGAGATGGTGAAGGATAATTGATTATGTTCCACTCTTTGAAAGCCACTAAACTCTGAAGCTACTGAAAGAGCAGCTACTAGCTGCTACACTACTTCAAAATTGTGAATTCATTTTGCTCAAAGATTAGTTTCCTAAATGATGGCCTACTTATATGAGCTAGTCTTTGTCTGGAGATCTGTATGATTCTGCTCATTTCACCATACTTTCTCTCGTAGTTTTGAAGGTTTGAAGCATGTGTTAGGGCATGGCTTTCTATTTGAGGAATTTATTGCTTGAATGGACACCACGATATGAGCAGGGAGAACTAATTAAAAATAATATTCCGTGTAAGGGTCTTGATGAATGTCCCCTTGAGGTCTTTGATCTCTATGGGAGAAGTAACCCTCCTGAGTAATTTGTGTTACTTTAAGAGCTTTATCCCTCCCTATCTTTACTGATAGGATGCTAATTCTTAACCATATGCTATTCTCAAACAGTGTATTCTAAGCAAATAGTGTGGGGGAGGAAGATAATCTCCTTGCTAAATAGAAGTACTGAAAGACTCTGATTCGCCCTGCAAAATAAGGATACAGAATACTGACGGAAGAGGTTATAAGATTGACCTTGTTTATAGGAAAGTCAAAATCGCATTGAACTATTCTAGTTAACTTTCCAATCTAAATGTTATCTGGAGATGTCGTATTAAGAATGAAGCTAGGATTAAATTGTTCATAGAAAATTATGAACTATTTTATGTTATGTTTATTTGCTGCTCCATCCCAGTGTTATCTGTCCTTTATTAATCTTTCGCTTTCCAGCAAAAGTAGATAGATGGAAATTAAAAAATGAATGCCATACAAAAAAGACTGGGAGCTTTGGGGGAAAAGTTCTGTCAATTGGTCATACCATTGGAAAGGGAGAACTAGTTTCGTTTAATCACCTGAAATTTAAAAACTTTTAACCTTTTTCTCATCTTCTTGATATATGGCAGGACATCCTGCTCTGATTGCACGACATCGACCATTTCCTGTCACACATCAAGCTGCAGAGAGGTGGTTACATCACATGCAACAAGCATTGGACAGTACTTCAGATATAGACGATGACTCAAAGATCAAAATGATGAACTTCTTTGGGTATATATTCTCCCTCAAAGAACTAATTCCTCGCAAGATTACCCATGATAACATTCACTAATTCCCGTTTTTTTCAGGCACACTGCATATTTTCTGGTGGCTGGAAATGAGCTAAAGAATCAAAACCAACAGATGCCATGCAAGCATGTTCCTGGCAAGTAGCACCCTTAAGAAAATTTTTAGCATATTTCTCTTTATAGGACAGTGAGACGAATGACATATATCATTCTTGAAGTTCTGTACTTTGTTAAATCCATTTATCAATAATTCTTGAAATGTATAAGTTCCTGTTCTTGTCTGTGTTTTAATGCATCCTAGACACACGCCTACATACACACAAGTCCACAAGTACATAACAGCAGAACTTACCAAATATGATTAGCAGCGGTGAACCCCTATAAGTGCTGCAAATCGTTGTTTTGAATGCAAGTCCTTGAGTCCTACAAACATTTTTTTTCTTAATAATAAGTACCTTCATTCAAAAATAAAAAGGACCACTGTTACACAGATATTGCGACAGGCTTCCAAAGGGCCTAGGCATAATATTAATATTAGACTCGGACATTGACAATGATACTATGGTTGCCGAGGAGTTAAAACTCCATTGCTCTCACTCCTTTGAGCCTTTTCGGACATGCTGCGCAAATGAAGTTGATGCATTTAAAATTTACATAATCTGGAAAAGCAGTTTCTACTTTTGGCGCTTATAAACCACAAAAGGTAATGCAGAAGTGTCTTTTGCTCACTAAAAACTCGTAACAAGGCCAAGTGATACTGCATAATGATCCGGTGATTTGAATCTAATTTTTTTTGGATTGGTCATTTCCTTTATTTTTTTCTAGATCGCGGTTGTCTAATATTTAGACGACCACGATAATAACATATGATAAAAACATTATTTCAAAAAAAAATATTTTTCATTTCAAATCCCCTTCTTCCTTTAAGGTTAGACGCCTCTTGATGGTCAAATCCCCCTTCTTCCTTCAACACCACACCTCCCATGACAGCGAATCTTATGACAGCCGGAGGTCTTCGTTGAGGTCAGATGACAATATTTGGTCGTAAAATGGCCATTGAACTGGGACAGTAAAGAAAAAATAATAAAGGGATTGTGTAGTTTGACTGCTGACAAGTGCATAAACATAGATCTAAAAGATCTAGCAAAAAATGTGTAGTTTGACTCACTAAAACAAGGATTCTGCTTGGATGCAATGCTTTTGCTGTGGGTTTCGTTATTATGGAGGTCGGTATTAATTCACACATATATTACTGCACTTTATGCTCTCTCTTTTTGCCGTCATAATCCATTGAGATTATTGAGCATTAGTCAAAATATTTACGTACTAACCAAATACGTACAAACCACTGACAAGTGCATAAACACAATTCCGAAAGATGAAGCAAAAACCGTGTAATTTGACTCACTAAGACAAGCTATTGGGTTATACCAATATTTCAGATACTCCAAATAACATTTGAAAAATGATTATCGAAAGAAAAGAGAAATAAAATAAAATATTCTTTTTTAATATTTTCTTGCTGACGCGGCCATCGTTCAAGCAATTGGATTGCCACATTTACAAAAAAAAGAATCCCATCTTTTTTCGATAGAAAAATGATGGAATTCCAATCCATAATCTGGTATCCGGTTCACGTTTAACGACACACAGTTTCTGTTGGACAATGGTAGTTAGTTTTCAAACTAATTGGATAAATAGTCATAATGTTTCATCATAAAAGTTGTGTC
>JASKGM010000008.1:3548866-3561424 GCA_034509205.1 Ceratonia siliqua
AAAATATATAAGATAAAAAATACTTAATTATTTTTAAAAAGTAAAAAAATTTAAAAAAAACATAAAAAAAAAAAGAGGTGGAGGTGGTAGAAAATCCCAGAAATTATTATAATCTAAAGCTTTTTGGTTAGTTGCCATCAATTTGATTTAATACTCTACTGGAAAAGTGAACGCCTTCTGAAATAATGTAATATCTGGCTAAAGACAATTAGATGTGGTTATGCATACTCAAACTACATAATTTAACACCAAGCTTGATCTGAATCCTCCTGTTCAAATTCCATCACGTCTTTGGTTTTATTTTGATGCAGATCCAGCACTTCTAAGACCCAGAAGATTTCTTTTGAGAAGGGTTTTGAATCGTCTCCTGATACAAATTCTTGAACCACATTGTTAACCTCAACCAAGCTGCACCCTGGGGTTTTCTTTATCCTCTTGGTTCTAATTAGTTTCCTAATTCTAGATACACCTTCCCACATGCCAAGCTCTGCATATGTGTTAGCTAGCAAAACATAGCTCCCAGATTCATCTGGTTCAAGCTTCAAAAGCTGTTCCATTGCAATAATAGCAATATCAAGATTGCGATGAGTCCTGCAAGAACTTAACAAAGAATTCCATATCCTTGAATCTGGCTTGATCGGCATCTTCATTATTGTATCAAGGGCCTGATGAAGGCGTCCCGAGCGTCCAAAAAGATCAACTAAGCAACCATAGTGCTCAATTTCTGGCTCTATATGATAATCCTCTCTCATAGAATCAAAACATTTCAATCCCTCATTCCATAAGCCTGCATGTGTGCAGGATGCTAAAATACCAAGAAAAGTTATCCCATTTGGAATGACTTGTGCTTTCTGCATATCTTGAAAGAGTTGAATTGCTTCATGAGCTTTTCCATGATTAGCTAGTCCTCCAATGATGGTACTCCAAGAAATCACATCCCTCTCAACCAATTGATCAAACAAGTGCCGAGCTTGATCCACGCAACCACACTTGGCATACATTTCAATTAGTGCATTACAAATGCTAGTTTTCTCCAAAAACCCATTTTTTTCAGAGTACACGTGAATCCATTTCCCAACCTCAAGAGCTCCCAGCTGTGCACATGCCGGCAAAACAGATATAATACTGACCTCATCGGGTTCAATGCCAACCGTTTGCATTTCGCGGAAAATGTCCAATGCATCAGCATAGCAGCCAATTCTAGCGAACCCTGTTATCATTGTTGTCCAAGAAATGATTGTCCTACAAGGCATTTCATCAAACAGAGCTTTTGCCTTTTTCATCTGGCCCAACCTAACATGTCCAAAGATTAGGCTATTCCAAGAAATTGCATCTCGATTTGTCATTTTCTCGAACACTTTGTATGCATTTGTCAAATCATCACATTTTGTATACATATCTATTAGTGCGTTCTCTGTTATACAATGGGACTCGGTCCCAAATTTACATAGTTGCGCATGAATTTGCTGGCCAAGACGATGGCATAATAGCCCTGCACACGACTTGATCAAAAAAGGGAAAGTGAATCTGTCCGGCAAAATGGGATTTTCAGCTGGTTTCCGCGGATGTCTCAGCATTTTCTTGAACTCATTGATTGCGAACCTATATCGGTGATTGTGGGAGTAAGTTCTGATCATTGCGTTGTAGGAAAACACATTTGGCTCAATTAGTTGTTTGAAGAGCAAGGTCGCATAATCTATATCGCCACAGTTGTCGCATACATCCACCATTTTTGTCACCAAGAAGTTGCTCTGTGATAATGACAGCTTGACAATGTAGGCATGGATTTTCTTCAGTTGCACTATTTTTAAACAGTTTCTCAAGGCGGGGACGAAATGATTTTCCATTTCTCTTAGAACATGATTTCCAGTTGTCGTTTCCATCAATGACTTTGTGAATGAAACTTCCATAAACTTATGCTCTAAATTAATTTCTCATCTTTTGACATCGATGAACGAGCGACAGCTATTTACTAAGCTCCTGAAGAAGTGTTCGAAGAATAATTTGCTTGATCAGGGAAAGCAAGTACATGGGGTAGTAGAGAGATTAGGATTTGGGCGTGATTTAGTGTTAAACAATGATCTCATAGATATGTACGCGAAATGTCGCAGGATGGACCTCGCTCGTTCTGTGTTTGATCAAATGCCTGAGAGAAATGTGGTCTCCTGGACAGCTCTGATGTGCGGCTATTTACAAAAAGGTGATGCTAAAACCTCGTTATCCTTATTCTCTAAAATGGGTATCTCAGCTGTTAAGCCAAATGAGTTCACACTGTCCACCAATCTAAAAGCGTCAGGGTTTTTGGGCATTGCTGAGAATGGAATGCAGATTCATGGTGTTTGTGCAAAATCTGGTTTCGAATGGGTGCCTGTTGTGGGCAATTCTATAGTTGACATGTACTCGAAATGTGATAGGATTAGTGAAGCAGCACGAATGTTTAATATTATGCCAGTAAAAAATCTTATAAGTTGGAATGCAATGATTGCTGGATTCACCCTCAAAAGAAATGGTGAAGAGGCTTTAAATCTATTTCGGAAAATGCAAGCGAGAGGCGAAGTTCCTGATGAATATACATATTCAAGCATATTAAAGGCATGTAGTTGTCTTGGTGCAGTAGGAGAAGGCACCCAAATACATGCTTCCTTAATCGGACAAGGATTTCCATATTTGGTTCAATCAACTGTTGCAGGTGCTCTTGTTGATCTGTATGTCAAATGCAGGCGCATAGTTGAAGCTAGGAGGGTATTCAATCAAATTGAACAGAAGAATGTGATATCTTGGAATTCACTAATTCTTGGCTATGCACAAGAAGACAATTTGCCAGAAGCCATGGACTTGTTTCAGCAGCTCAGAGAGAGTAAACATCAAGTGGATGGGTTTGTATTCTCGACCCTCGTAGGTGTATTTTCCGATTTCGCCCTTGTGGAGCAAGGGAAGCAAATGCATGCTTATACCATTAAAGTCCCATTTGGTTTAGAAATATCAGTGGCTAATTCAATTTTGGACATGTACATGAAATGTGGGTTAACTGATCAGGCCGATGCAGTATTCAGAGAGATGCCAGCAAGAAATGTGGTTTCATGGACAGTAATGATCACTGGTTATGGAAAACATGGTATTGGAAAAAAGGCAGTTGATCTTTTCAATGAAATGCAAGTGGATGGAATTGAACCTGACAGTGTGACTTACTTGGCTGTGCTCTCAGCTTGCAGCCATTCTGGACTCATTGAAGAAGGTCAAGAATACTTCTCTAGTTTCTGTAGCAATCAGCAGAGCAAACCACGAGTAGAGCATTACGCTTGTATGGTTGATCTCCTTGGACGAGATGGACGCTTAAGGGAAGCAAGGGATCTTATGGAGAAAATGCCACTGAAGCCTAATGTAGGTATATGGCAGACACTATTGAGTGCTTGTAGAATGCACGGAGACGTGGAGATGGGGAAAGAAGTTGGAGAGATACTCTTGAAATTAGATGGTAACAGTCCAGTCAACTATGTTATGATGTCAAACATTTATGCTGATGCTGGTTATTGGAAAGAGAGTGAGAAAATCAGAGATATGGTGAAGAGAAAGGGTTTAAAGAAAGAGGCAGGACGTAGTTGGGTAGAGATAGACAAGGAAGTCCACTTCTTCTACAATGGAGATGTCACTCATCCACTTAGAGAGAAAATTCACGATATATTGAAAGAAATGGAGAAAAGGATGAAAGAAGAAATAGGTTATGTTCATAACATAAGTTTTGCATTGCATGATGTTGAAGAGGAGTCAAAGGTGGAAAGCTTAAGGTTTCATAGCGAGAAATTGGCAATTGGTTTAGCTTTGCTAAGTGGTGGACAAAAAGGTGGAGAAAGGATGATACGTATTTTCAAAAACTTGCGAGTTTGTGGTGATTGCCATACATTCATCAAGGGTTTGTCACAGTTTCTGAAGATTGTATTTGTAGTGAGAGATACAAATAGGTTTCATAGATTTGAGAAGGGCTCGTGTTCCTGTGGAGATTACTGGTGATGCCAAATCATTAATAACACCATGAATAGATGGGTATCATTTCTCGAATGAAAATGAAAGTCTAGCACAAGTTTTTCTGGGGGATCAAGGTACTCAGTTTCAACTCCATTGGCATATACTTTAGGTGGAACGATAGGGTAGAACATGATACTGTTTACTTTTCTTTTCATTATATTTTGGTGATACTTCCTCTACTCACAAGAGTAGCACAGAGAGGAGGGCAGTGGCCCTAGCTTCAAAAATATAAGGTCAATTTTATGTTAGACAAGAATAATCTTATTCATGTGAGAGGGGTGCTGGCCCCCACATATGGGGGTCACTGTACTCTTCTCACAGGAGTAGGACTACTCTTGTGTAGGGTTACTCCTGTGTAACATAGAATTGGCTTTATATTTTTGAAATTATAGGAAGGTTATGTAAGAAATAAGATTACAGCTTGGCCTCGTAGTACACTATTACATGTTACTCTATGGTATATGGAATATATTTGTTATCCTAATCTTGCACCTAAAAGCAATGAAGAGGTATATAAAATTGTAATTCAATGACTTCTCTTGAATTACTTATAACAAACTTAAGGTATCTATTAAGTTTTTTTATAATTAATATTTTAAAAATTATTCTTTACTAATATGCTTTTTTTTATATAAAAAATATTTAATTAATTTATATTTAAAATATTTATTCACACTTTTAATTACCTTCAATTACTTATATAATTAAAAAAAATTGTTAAAATTTTTTTAAAGATAAATGATTTATCTCTTTATATTTTTTTTTTCACATAATCGAATAATAATAAATAACCGAACATTAAAATATCAATAATAATATAGATTTTAATAAAATTCTTTGTCCCTTATTTCAAGTTTTTTTTTTAATTTTTATCTTGATACTTTAATTATGTTTATATATAAATATTAACATATGAAGCATAGGATTAATATTTTGTTAATAGAGAAAAAAATTTTAACTCCTCAAATTTTAAATCGTCTTAACTAAACTACCATCTCTTTATTTTTATTTTTTTGTTAATTTTGTTTTTGTTTATAATATTTATTTATTTTTTATTTATGATATTTTTTTGAAAATTTTTAAAATATTTTTTATTTATTTTACATTTTTAAAATTTTTAAAATTTATAATTAATTTATCATTATTAAAAAATTTTGAAAAAAAAAATTTTCAAGTTACCCTACCATGAGGCGATAAGGTATAAGGTAGTAAGGGCCAAAAACTTATCATTTGAGCTATACTTCATAAATAAAAACGAAGTTACATTCCTATTTAGAAAAGATATTCTCTAGAATGTAAAATTGAAATTTAACTTTTCAAGAATAAGATGGTAATAATTTATATATCTTATTTTAACTATACAGTGATTGTAAATTTATAAATCTTTAACTTAAAAGGTTATTAAACAAAGTTTTCTATTAGTCATACTTCTAACCTAAATGAACAATTTAAATTTAAATTAATAAAGTTTTTAATTATATTACAAAACAGTTTAATAAAAAAATAGTTCTAGAATTAATTATTATCTTTTCATAAAAAAGATTATTAAAATTATTGGAGAGAAAAGATAATGAACAAAAAAGAAGAATAAAATTAATTTTCAAAGCAACCCCAGATACAATTCCAAATCAACTAACCATTATTATAAACAGTAGATACATTTAAGACCAAAGTTGAAGCCTAGCCCCTGCGGCTGATTATCTCCAAAGTAACCCAACTAGAAAGTCAGAATTCTAAATCATTGGAGATAAGGTTTCTTCTAAGTTGGAATCCTAAAGAAGGGATGATCAAGGGCTTGGCGAGCTGTTAGGCGTTCAGCCGGATCAGACATCAATAAGCCACGTAACAAGTCAGTTAAAGAGGATCTTGAGGACTCCACATGTCGTGATACAAGATCCTGCATAAGGCATAATTATTGGTCATACCAAGAAAAATAACAAAGATACTAAAGCATTAACTGACTGAAGGATAACAAATGTCCAGCAATTACTGATTGGGGAAGAAGAAACGCAAACAAACCTTCAGGCGATCGAGCTTCTTTACTGCTCGAATACTCTCCCTTGAAACAGCTCCTTCAGGCCAATTTAGTCGTGATCCATGCCTGAAATACTTTTCTGCACCTCGGCTGCATATTGCCAAGCAGAGGGAGGAAATGTATATGTTACTACATCCATAAACTCTAAATTACAATTAAACTGAGCTATTGTCTATTCCCCAGTTACTGATTCATAACTTGGAAAACAGTAACCAGTTAGTATATTAGAGAGAGAGAGAGAAATTTCTACAAATGCACTACTTACTTGGACCTTCGAACCATCTGCTCCGGTAGAGGTCCCAACACTCTCTCCATCATTGCCAAGTGCTCCAAATTTTCGTGAGTCTGAAACAAAGCTTCACCCTGACAAAAGCACCACATGTAATCAAATACTAAGACCAGCTGTTCCAGATTCAAAACATTCCTAATATATCTAGATAGAAGCAAGACCAACCGAGCAAAGTTCAATAAGAATACATCCAACACTCCACAAATCACATGGGTATGACCACCCTAGACCTGAAATACAATAACAAGCATAAGTAAATGTTAGTTGCTAAACCCCATAGCCTTTATCTAGTAAAAAAAGAAGAAACAGCAAATAACCCAAACAGCACACTCCCAAGTCCCAAATTGCTCCATATCATTGTATTGTCGACAAAGTGAATCCAAGCCAAAAAGATTAACAGTTTTGAATCCTAATGAATAATAAACAGAAGTAATCTAGTATACACTACGGAAGCATGACTTGCTAAAATCTATTATTTAAAAGGGTGTAACTATGCTATGCATAATATTTTTGTTCCCACCTCTCTCTTTTTTTTTATTAATTGATTATTTTCTATGTCATATTTTTTTTAGGAATTTTTTACAATTTTTTACAATTTTTGTACTGTTCATTCATCATTTTTCTAGAATTTACTTTTTCATAAGTAAAAAATTCCTAAAAAATGACATAAAAAATAATCAATTAATAACAAAAAATAAGAACAAAAAAAAAATGAAAGGTGAGAACAAAAAACATCTATGCTACCGCCCCAAAACATAGAAGTTTCCTATTTAAAATGATCATACCATATAATATCACAGGGTTGGGGAGAAAATGAAAACAGAGAAAAAGGAAAACATAGGGGTCACCAGATATAGAAAGTTGAAGGAAAGAAAATAATTAAACAAATAATAAAATAAGCATTACGAGAAAAAAATACAATCAAGTTTTAAGCCAAAATGGCACCCATACCCATTACAGTACAAAGGGCTCAGAACAACCAATGTAGAAAACACAGCAAACCGCAAAACTATAGGATAAAGACAAATTAAAAGTAAATGGCAAGTAATCCTGTAAATTCTATGCTGTGAGCGGTCATTGTGACTGTATGTTATTGATAACTTTTCCAATGGGTCAAAACATTTCTCCTTTATCATCATCAAGCACCAAAATTTTTTCTATGTTGGATTCCGAAGGGAACAAGCAAACAAGTAAGAAAAGCGACACATTCTCATTAGCCAAAACCATATTTAGTTACCTAGAATAATCTCAGGGGCTCGGTAATGCCTTGTACAAACAATGGAGCTATGGTTCTGATTATCAAATGCAGTACTACCAAAATCAATCAGCTTAATAGCACTAGACTTGGGCAAGCACCTGAATTGCGTTTCATCTGAGGAAACCCTCTGTACCATTCCAAGCATTTTCCTTTAATATATTATAATTGAGTCTATACCCAAATCCAAAATGTCAATGTTTTTGCGTCATAAAATGTGAAATACCTTACAGCTAGGGAGCTTTACATATTCAGAAGAAACAAGGAGTATATTTTCTGGCTTCAGGTCAGTGTGGATTAGGCGTAGGTCATGCATATCTGGATATGATAAAGCACAAAAAACAAGTTAAGTAAGGAAACACAACCAAGATATGCTGTATCCCTGGACAAACAAAGCAGGCCAAGGAAAAGATTTGGTTGTTTTGTTAGCAAGAGAAATAAGAATAAAACATGAGATAAACTGAAGGCCAAGAATAATCCACAGACATGCTACAGATTCCAAAAGCTGTCGTCCAAATTCCCGAACAAGATCCACAGGGAAGGGGCAGTATTTATTTCTCTTTAGAAAATCAAATAAGCTTGGTCCAAGCTTCTCAAATACCTGATAACACCATTAAAATGCATTGAAAGGAAGGTTTCCGCTTAGTTCCCAGATCTATGAATAAAGCCCACATAGACATATATATAACAATCCACCACATCTGAACTTAACAAATCTATTCACTAGCAATACAAATGGCTACCAACCACTTATCCATCCTGAACAACAAAAAATCACAAGAAGATAACTTACAAGACATGCACATTCAACACAACAATATCAGAGCAGCCAATAAGTCACCATGGGAAAAAAAAACAAATGCAATTTATCTAATATTCCAATAATCTCATGCATTTTCATAACAATGCAAAAACGAACCCCTATGTGGTAAAAGCAACTAGAAAATTCAATATCACATTTTCCCAACAAGCATAATGGACATGAAAAATCAAGGAAAAAAAATATTTTGTTGAAGGAAATACAATAAGCATACTTACAATACATATGTGATTCCGGTAATCAAACCAGTTCCTGATATGTACACAGCTGCAAAGAGAGTATGATGGAGTAAATATCGGTCATCCCAAATAACATAAACCAAATTCTAGCAGCCACTTTTATCCAGAAGATCTTTACCGTGAGCTGCCTCCGTCATTCTTAGCTAGATGTTGAAGCACATCAACCTCAATCATTGCTGCATCACGGTATTTTTTTATGCTTCTAACTACCTTGATGGCCACATATTCTCGGGTTTGTCGATCCCAACATTCCAAAACTCGACCAAATGTGCCTACAGCACTAGCAATATGCTGAATGACACAAGCACATTCACAAAAAAATAAAATCTGGTATTCACAGGGCACTTGACGGCTAACCTTCACCCATCTTGCTGAGGATTTTATCTGTTAGATATCGTAGAGCAAATGAGAAAATCCTCTCAAGTGAAAATCCGGAAATCACAATAGAAAAAGGCTACCAACAACGCTTGGAGGAAAAACTAGCACGGATAATAGCATTATGGCACATAACAAAAAAGCCTATGACCTACAGATCATGCATTAGTATGAAATGAGTGAGTGAATAACATCTAATATGACCAAATGCTGAATGTAAGAACTAAGAAAAAGTGAACGATATAGGTCACATAACTCAAACAAGTTTAACCGGTAAGCTAAAGTAGGAACAAATCAATAACTACCGAAAGGTAAAAGTATAAAAAAGAGACCTTCAACAGATTTATATATTAAAAAAAAAAGGAGATTTAAAAGTAAGACCAAACACTCAAAGCCCATGACCAAAAAATACATATATAAAAGACAGGACAAAGCAATGCATAACACCAGTGCATTGTATCAATTAGACAAAGCATGCACATGCATACAACTCTCCAATCACCTTTCCCAAAAGCAACGGTAGGCTTGAATATCACTAGAATATAACTTATTTGCCTCTCCAAACCCATCAAAATAAAACAAAAATTAGAATAAAAAATAAAAGAAAGTAAATAAATTGGATTAACTCACATCTAGGAGTGAGATTTTCGCCGAGATTAAACACATAGTGCCCTTCACGATCGTCGTCCCTTCTTGGAGGCGATGCATGCCTTTTTTGGACTCCTTCATCACCGACCACAAGAGCCCTTTGCGCCTACAAGATGAAGCAACGGAGAACCATCCCAACTCCATGTCAGATTTCATCTAATTGGCGTTTCCCATCTTTTTCCTGAAAACCCTAAACCTAATTAAGAAATCCAAGCAAAGCAAGCAAGCAGCAACCTCTGGCTCAAACGATGGGGCTGCGTCCCACATAAGACGAGGCCGTTTCCGGGTTCGTTCCCTTTCCATATTTTTGATTTCCACGGCTACCATGGACAGAATGACACCCTCTCTTCCGGGAATATCCGGGTACCTTCGCAATATCTGTGACCAAAAAATATCTTACCAAAAAAACCTCAATGAAAACAAGTTAGGGCTTCAGGCTCTTCTATTTGTAGTTCCAGGCTTCTGCAAGCAAACAGCTTTTAAAGGCTTAAAGCACCTGCAGAGGATCCCAGGGAAGAGGCGGGAGAGTAGATGACGGATGGAGACAAGAGACAAACGCATGCGCAGATCCCATTAGGGTTCGTTTTATACAAGAACAGGACCCTTGATGTTGGAGCTTTGCGCGATTTTTTGTATTAATCTTTAATCATGTGTTTCGTGCTGTATTGACTCTTGAGGGTCAAAATCAAACGACAACGTTTTTGGCTGTGGTATCTTATGGCTAATTTTGTTTTATAATTGGAGTAGTAGACTACAGTGAACATTGCAAATACAAAGGGATTCTGAATTACAATGTGAGTAAAAAGAACTATTAAATTATTTAAAATTCGTATATAAAAAATATATAAATTTAATTCTTATTTTAATTTTAATTTTTTATCATAATAATTTAGAAGTAATAAATATATTATTTTCTTTCATATAGATATCATCTCAGACTAATTGATAATTAAACCATTAAATTTGTGTTTTGTTCTTTGTTAACTAAAATTGTCACCAAATATTGTAATTAAAAAAAATATACCTCTTACAAAAAAAAGGATAAATAGAGCTGTTAGAGTTATCAATGTTTTTATTTTTATAACAGTTTAAATTTTAATCTAGTAATATATAATTTTTTTCAATAAAAAAATGGATATCCAAACTAACTATATAAAAAAAGAAAATTTAATTACACTTTTCATCTTTTGTTGTTGTCAAAATTTTAATTTAATCTCGTGATTTTTAATTGTTACCTTATAATTATTTATTATTTTTTTTTTAAATTATTTATCGTTTAAGGTAATGGTATAAGAATTAAGGTAACTATTAAATAATCTTAATTTTAATAAAAAATAAATATACTTGATTAAATTATTTTTATTAAAGTTAATTTAAATTCTTGTTATTATTTTATCAAAGATAATAATAAATAAGAGTAATATTGAAAAAATAATAATTAATATTTTATTGATAATATAAAATAATAAATAATTTAAAATAAAATAATAATTTTAAAATAATAATTAATTTAAAACAGAAAAAATATTATAATAAGGAAACCGGAAGCAGCATCCACCGTATTGTAGTTTGAGAATCAAAGAGACAGACCCCAAGTTCAAGTTGCGACATCGCGGCATCATTTGACTCTTTATCCACACCTAAAAGCATCACGGTTATTCTTATTTTTCTCTCATAAGGCATTTGCTGGAGGGTTATGATATATATTTCACCGTTTTTTCTTCAGCCTAGGCGGCTATATAGCTAAATTAGCTAATGAATAATGATGGATTAGCTACCTTGGTTGCCAAGGAGTTAAAACTCCAGTGCTCTCTCACTGTTTAGAATCATCCTGGTCATTTTAAGTTAAAAGCATTTAAAATTTGTTTCATCTGAAAAGTGCTTTCTACTTTTGGCGCTTGGAAACCACAAAAGTCATGCAAAAGAGTAATTTGGTCACTGAAAAGTGAAAAGAACGCCTAATCTGAAAACCAAGATATAATATAATAATCTAGTTCACGTGCAGCGCCACACTGTCTCAAAAACTTTCGGCTAAGGCTTAGCAGTTTGTGGCCACATGGTGTACGGAGACAGGCTAGAAGGTGCGATCTACAAAGCATAGACTGGAAAGTAGGGATTTGCACAGTTTATTTTGATTTAATTTTAAATTAAATTAAATATCAAAATTATCAAATATAAATTATTTTATTTGTTTTAATTTTTTAATTTTTTAATTTTTTTATTAAAAATTAAATTAAATTAAATTATTATTTAATGATTTCATTTGATTTTGTTTAATTTTAAAAATTAATTAATTTTAAATAATAATTATTAATAAATAAAAAATAAAATTATAAATTATAAATATATTATATTATAGTATATATTAAAAAATAATATATATAATTATAATTATATATAAATATTATTATATATATTTAATTAATTATATATATATATATATATTATTTGATTCGATTAATTATGATTTTAAAAAAATCAAATCGTTAATCGAATTATATATAATTCAGTTATAATATTATTTAACCGAATCATTTTATATTTAGTTTGGTTATTTTTTTTTTAATTTAATTCAATTTAGTTGGATTGATGGTTTAATCGATACGTTTGTACACCTTTATTAATAATTATATGATTCTCATCCTCTACTTCTTAACCGTTCTCTTGTCTAAACTTTCAAGCATAGGAAAATGAAACCGATCGTGATCTAGATACATACATTAATATATAAATATAAATAATAAAATATATGTCAAGTTGCAATATTCAAATTTAATTTAGGAATAATAAAGAGTGCGGAATACCCTTCTTGCTGATTTGATCCATCTTGTAATGAAAATACAATCTCTATTACTATTAAGTATTAACTATTAT